>JAADXN010000484.1:0-22418 GCA_023337875.1 Pythium apleroticum | reverse complement strand
TGAAGACGAGAACCTCCTCGCTGAGCTCGACACGACCACTGCCAGCCTCCGACTCTAAGTGATCGTCGACTTCAACCCGCTCTATGGCATGTATAGTAGCAGCCTAAGATAGCTTTAGCGCCCTAGAGTAGAAAGAGAAGTCCACTAAATGGAAATCGTTTGACCCCCTCTCTTCGGATCGCGGAAGGCAGAGAGACGAACGCAGTCTCTCTCCTCATGGAAGTGTGTGCCAAAATCTCTCACAGGGGCGGAAGGGATGGCTTTCCTGAGGGCTCGTGCTGCTCTCCAAGAGTTCATTCTGCAATTCACGCTGTCCACGGCACACGACTCGACTCCTCCTCCTCCTCCACTCCTCAGCCTCCGCCATGAAGATCTGCAGTGTGATCTCGACGGCGACACTCTACGTCACGTGGACTGGACTCCTGGCCCGTGCAGGAGACGTCGGGTACCTGCGTCGCGTTTCTCTAGAAGCTTCGTCAGCCGACGCGAGTCCGATGTTGCGGGGTCTCGCGATGACAGGAGCTGACGACGCACCAGCTCCAAGTACAACCAAGCAGGAGGATAGCGCCCAGGGCGTGTCGTGGGTTCCGAGCGACTTTCGCAGCGGCAAGGTCTCCCTTCTGCCGACATTTCCTCCGACGCCCCCCACGGTCTCCGATACGCCAGTGATGGCTCCTAGCGTGGAGCCTGCTGCACAAAGCATCGGCGTCTCGTGGATGCCAAGCGATCTCCGCACCGGGAAAGTATCTATTCTACCGACCTTCCCTCCGCAGCCCACGCCAGCATCCACCACCTTCTCCAACGAGGGCTCTTCAGTCGGCGTGTCGTGGATGCCGAGCGATCTTCGGACGGGAAACGTGACTCTCTTGCCAGTGTTTTCACACATTCCCACTGCACCGAACACCAAGGAGTTGAGCTACAGTGACACTCCTCGCGACCTGCGCCTGGACGACATGGCGCAATTGTCACTCTACCCTGCCAGCCGAACCATCCGCATCGAGTGTGACCCGTAGCCAGTCGAAGGAGCTTGACGCTGAAGCGTTTTGACCAATTTTCCAAATCTATGAACTTGAATCCTTGGAGCCATATCCTGTCAAACTATCTGTGACGTGTGATGTCAATTGGCTACACTCCAGAAACGATTTGTGTATTCTTAGCTGCCCTTGGCGGTTCATTTCGTCGGTCGGTCCAAGCCCTACGAGCTGCTCTGTGGAAGGAGGCCGTGGTGAGACACAAATGGCGATACTCAACGCTGGAGGCGGGCCCCAAGGTGGTCTCACCGCACCACTAGGCGCCAACCGGCCGGGACCGTTCAACTCCGGACCGCTGCAGAACGACTCGCCCGCTGCCGCAGCACTCAAGCAACAGCTTCTCACTGCCGCTATCGAGAAGCCGTGCGTCTACTCTCGTCAATTCATTATCTCAAGCCTCCTTCTGCGATTCACTGAGATCTCGACATGATTTTTGCGTTTGACAGGCCACGGCTTCGCAATGATCTCGATTTGGTCGTGATCACCCAGTTCCTGGTGTCTCTGGACTCACTCGCCCAAGTCTCCCCACAAGTGCTGCATTGTACGCTGTCGGTCTCCCGCCTCGATCTCGCGTGTGGATCTAACCGAGCTTTGCCCCTTTTCAGATCTAGCCACCGAATGCGCCGTTCTGGTTGGTTCTTTTCCATGCTTCCGGCGCTGCCTCTCTCAGTGATAACACTACCTACCTGTCCTGCTGCAGTCGCTCCGAGATGGTGACGTTTTCTGCTACCAAGAAGACTTCGTCACCGCCGATTCGAGCGCATTAGTCATCGTACGTTCAGCTTGATGTACTGTCGTGGAGCCGATTGAGCCAAGAGAGGAGACACAGCAACTGATGCAAGCGTTTAGGTTGAAGGCTCCTTGTGCGGCTACTTCAACAAGCCGTTCAGCCAGCGAGATGACGTCAACGAAAGCTTCTCCAACTGGAACGCTAGGCAGAACAGGCGGCGCGGCGTGCTCGTAGATTTTGGAGAAATCCAGACTACGTACGCTGCCGGAGGTGAGACCGTGCTTCGATATTCCTACTTGTGGTGGAGCTCAGTGATGAACGATCTCCATGTTGATCAGCCTTGTGCAGCTTCGACGATCTATTGATCGGCGTTCCGTCCGTGAGCTCTGCATCCGTGGAAGTGCGATGGCACAGACGTCGAGGAATCGTAGGGTGAAATCGTGAGGGGACTCAATGATATTGGCTGACATCATGACATCTTTTTTTTCATAGCATGCTCAGGAGCAAACCCGAGCCGTTGTGTTCAAGAAGGTATCTGAATTCTTGTTTCGCTCTGTGCTCGCGTAGCACGCTGACGCCCATCAAATCGAATGCAGGACACGCTAGATCGAGCAGCTCACCGCTTCGGACTCGTGCTGGAACGCGGACTCTTGTACTCACGTCGAGTACGATAGTTTGTCTGACCCTTCTCGATTGTGAAGCCAGCAGTGGTTTGTGCTCACACTGGCTCCTGTGTGTGCTCGAACTGGCAGGAGGCGGCATCCACTGATATCACGCACTTGGCAATGTTCACGCCGTTTTCGGACTCCGCTAGACAAGCTCTGCTTCAGAATGCACCGAGACGCCTCGTGCCTCGAGGAGAGTCACTCTTCGCATCATCAGCCAATACTTCAACCATAAATGCATTCGCGATCGTGCTCTCCGGACGCCTGGACATCTACTGGACAGGAAACGATCAGGAGGCTGTCGACGCGGAGGACAGCGACGACGAGGATGACAACAGTTCCGGCGATACAAGTCTGCCTACGAGTCAACTGTCGGCCTCCAACGCTGTGGGCTTTCGACGCACGCCACTTTACTCCATTCGCCGAGGCCAAACGCTAGGAGACCAGACGCTGGGACTCGCACTTGACCAGCTCTTCCCGACAACTGCGCCTGTGCCGCAGTCTGGATCGTCAACGACCACCAACGTGGCTTCGACTCCCCATCCCTCAGCAGCAAACCGGTTACCGATCCGAATTGTGTCAGGTGAAGACAAGACCGAAGTGTTGCTCGTGCCCCACGCGATGTACCATGAGAAGCGTACGGAAGACCAGGTTTTGCAGCAGTACGCCGCGCTTCTGCAGCATGAGCGAGAGCACGCGTCTGCGCAGGCAGGCACGGTCTCTGTATCAGCGTTGGTGAACTGGGCGCCGACCTACTTTGCAGCCAAGATGCCTGAAGAACGCACGCTCAGTGATCTCCAGCACCTGTTGTGGCGGCTCAGTGTGGACAGCGTGGTCGCCAAGGCATTTTTCCAGTTCCCGCCTCTCGTGCTCGAGCGGATGAGCCACACGATGGAACTCGCACACTTCCCATCGCAAACGCCAACGCTCGTTTTGGAAGAAGGCAACGTGAATGACGAGTTGTTTGTCGTCGTCCACGGAGCTCTACGAGGCACTGTCAGGATAGATGGAGAGGAATCGTCGGAACTGTACGTCCCTGGGGATATCTTCGGCCTGAAACCTCGTGGGCCAGGCGCATCGGACTTGTACGCTGATGCTGAGACCATGCTGCTGTGCATCCCACGCTTGTGTGTCGATCGGTGGCTCATGCCAGTCAAGAGCGACCTGTTTATTGATGCAGGGAGCCTATTCGAGAAGCACAAGGCGTACATCGCAGCTCATCCACCTCGCATTTCCAGCGCAAACGACAAACGCAAGTCCCTCACAGTCATGGCGCGACGTGTCTCGGCACAGGCCGCTCAAGAAGAGGAAGCGAACAGCGCACAGCTCACACATGCCACTGCACACACTGAGGCACTCGCTGGTCTGCTCAAACGTATGGACTTCTTGGCGTCGATGCCTCGTTTCCTGCTGCGAGAACTGCTGCTCCAAGGTGCAATCGTCCACAAGCAGCCTGGGGAGGTCGGGTTCCATGAAAACGACGCCACGGCGGCCCTCGTGGTGGTTCTCAGTGGATTCTTGCGCGTTTTCACGATGGAAAACATGGGGCCGACGCTCGAGATGTTCCACAAGCACACGTTCTGCCACTTTGTGAGTCTCCACCATCTTCTCACGAAGCAGCATTCGCAGCTTGAGCAAGACGCCGAAGGAGGTGACCTCGGACCTGTCCGTGGTGGCGCTGGATCCCGAGGAGCTGGAGCTCCCTCTGTGCTCACTCGACACCGCTCCATGATGTACGGGATCCATATCCAGACGCTGCACGCCCACAACGCCTTTCGCACGGGCGTGCTCCATGAAAACACGAAGTGTCCAGCAAGTATCGTCGCGCAGACGCCGTGTGATCTGCTGGTAATCGACGAGAGTGTGTACGCACAGGTGCTGAAGAAGCATACGCCACCCGTGGATTTGGCGAAGTATGAGCTGCTTCGTGTGGCCACAGCAGGGTCCACCAGCACGGAGGCCAGCGAGAAGCAGCAGCTGCGGACCACAGCGATCGCTGGTGGCCAACGCGAGTGCAGCTCTCGAGCGGCCCCGCTGCCGCTGTTGAAGCATATCGAGACGACGCCGTCAACAGTGACATGGCTGTCGACCCTGACGCTACCCAAGCGCCAGATTCTGCTTCGCCAGGCGAAGTTGTTGGTTCTGCATCCAGGCGAGCGATTACTTCGACACGGAGACGTCGTAGACCACGTGTTCGTCGTCGTGAGCGGAGCTCTTGCGTTGTACGTTCGGCAGCACCACGAGCGGGTCGCCAACGCACTCGATGCGAGCCAGCGCTCAGTCCGAAGCCTCATGCTCGAACGCAACGTCGCCAGCAACTACTCAACGACGTCCCACCAACTCAACTCGTCCGTGAGAGGCGCGGACCCACGGCGTTTGCAGCACAAGCGAGCGATGCTCAAGCACAAAGTGAATCGCATGGTCACAACGGGCGCCACTGCCATGTTGGGTCTGCCAGACGTCGACAACTCCAATGAAGCCCCCATCCAAGCACCCGCAAAGCCTGCTGCAAACTCTGGTTTGTTTGTGCAGTCCGTACTGGCTGCTGTGCGGGACGATAAACGCAAGGCGTCCCTCTTAGCGACGCCCGACAGTGGAGTTGGAGGGACTGAAACTCAGGGCAGCGGCCAGTCCGGAGGTCCGCGAAAGTCGGTGACTGCTCTGACATTTCACGCGGCTGTGAGCCGAGCCACACTGGCTCATCGTATGGACCAGCGACGTGGCACAAAAGAACGCCCATCACTGGCACAAGGATCGGGTGGAGCAGGAAACACGGAGGACGATTCCTACGACGAAATGGAGCCCGTGGGAAGCCGCAGTAGCACGGTGCTGTGTCACTTGCATGCTGGCGATGTCTACGGAGAAGAAGCACTGTCGCAGCTCGTGTATCGGTGTCCACATGACGTGTTTGCCGAGTTGACTCCCGCACAAAGCTCGTCATCTGCAGGCAACACCGCGGCTGGATCTATTTCGTCTTCGTCTCTTCCTCAAGCGACGACCATTGAGGTTTTGTGCATCGACCGACGTACGTACTTGGCGATTGAAGCCAAGACCGATGACGAGATCGAGCAGGAACTCCGGGGCCGTTCGAAGGCTGCGACGAGCAAGTGGCAGCTCGCAGAGCAGATCGTGATCTCGGCTCGCAAGGCGTCGGTAGGAACCACAACGACCAAGACACCCAAGTTGTTCGACCTGTTCAAGAACATTCTCAACCAGCGATACTATCTGACGATGCGCGCGATCGCAGATATCCCATTGCTGAGCGATCTTCCGGACGCCATCAAGCGAGAGTTATGTATGGGAGCACGGTTTGAGGCACTCGAGCGATTCGCGAACGCCTACAAAGACGACACGCGCAGCCACAACACGGCAAGCACAGGAGATCAGTCAATGGCTGCACGGCATCGCTACTACTTCGTCTTGAGTGGACGAGTAGGTCTCTTCCCGAAGAGCGCGGTTCATGGCAACGGCAGCAGCTCGGGAAACGGGGTGTCCACCCTCTCTCATTACGGTGGAGGTGCGAATGGCAATCTTCACCACGGCTCGGTGGCGGTGACATCACAACCGCCGGCCGCTGCCGTCGGCAGTGTTGGCTATTACCCAGGCGTTGTCTCCAACATGGACGTGTGTTTGCAGGAAGTGACGATGGGCAGTGGCTTCGGTGAATTTGAAGTTCTCGTGCCCGAGGCCTCGCGCCATCACGTGCTGGCGATCGCTCTCGAGACCACGAAGCTTCTGTCGCTGCCTGGGGATCTGTTCGTGAAATTCTGGCCCCAAGTGGCTGACTTGCGGCAAAATATTGAGTACTTGAGGCATGGCGTCCGGTATTTCCAGCGCCTCGAGATGGAAAAGATCTCGAATCTGTACCACGCACTCCGCAATGAGTCGTTCACTCGAGGCGCGAGTACGTTTTTGTCTATGGCTCGGAATTACGTGTGGATTCGACGGTCTCACTTCACTGTGTTTGTATTTGTTTGTAGAAATCTTGGAGCAGTCGCAGCCGATGGCCAAGAACGAAGTCATTTTGTTGAAAGAAGGCGAGTGCGCCATTAAGAGCAAAGTCACCATCGAATCGCATGCAGAGCAGGAAGATGATGAAAGCGGCGTACGACGATCTGGAAACGCCACCAGCTTTCACAACCAAAGAGATCCCAAGGGCAAGAATTCGGCGCCCTGTGACCCGCCAACCCATCATCAAGTGGTTCGCGTGCTCGCTACGATCGCCGATGTACGGGACGGCCACGTATTCTGGCTGGACGGCTCGGTCGCGCCGTTCACGCTGCAGACAATCTCCGCGCGTGTGGGGATCGCACGGATCACAGTCGAGAAGCTCCGCACGATCCTACCAAAGTCGCACTTCCTACAGTTGGAAGAGTCCAGTGAGGCATTCGCGGCATTGTATCGAGACCAGCTCGCAAACGCCCGACGTACGATCGTTCGCGTCATGAACGAGAAGCGAAACGCCGAGCTGGGACGCTCGAAAATCGATGGTGGCGGGGATCGAGCGATGACGTTCCTGCCATCTCTCCACTACTCGATGCAAGTCTCGTCCAAGAAGGCACAGCTCCAAGCACTAACTGCTAACGGCAGACCCGGAGGAAAAGGAGGACATACGTTGCCTCATAGTAGTGGAACCACGAGCGTGAGGCCACGGAAAGACGACGAACGAGAAGGTGGAGGCGATCTAGCGGCTGTTGCCCGAGATCCAGAGCCTGGAGGGATCCCGTACGCTCGGATCCTTTCCTCGAAACCCGTGGATCTTGCAGAGATCCAGGCGGAAGAACGGTTAAGGCGTCTCCATCCAGATAAACTCGACTCCGTGGAGGCCGAGCGCGATGACGAACACGAGAATGAAGATACGGCGGATGGATTCATGGCCTCTGCGTGGAAAAGCGACCTCGACGTCGAGTACAGGAACGCCCATCAACTCGAACACTACCGGCTCGCTGACGACGTCGCTAGTATTCCCATTGCTACTGCGTTGCGAGGCTCGTTTCCCGATGACCTGACGCTTCGCCGAAGCCAACGGCTTCATCGACGCACCAGCGGCGGGTCCAGCAGCGTTCTGTCGCCTGCCGAGCCACCCGCTCCACTGAGAAGCAGTCCGAGCACGCCCGCAAAGGACGAGGAGCTCTCGTTGCCTGAGACGACCACACCCACATCGTCCAGAATGCAGCTGCAAGTGACGCTGCCGTCGGCTGCCGTACGCTCTGGCTCCGGCTCGAATCGAAACCGAGCTTCGCCGAGTCCAAAGCCAAAGTCAGCGAAGAGGAGCCCGAGAAGTTTCATCGTGGACTACCTTGGTGATCCAGCAACTGATCTGGAGACGAACGATGCCGACGACGACGAAGTTGACCTCGTTATGGACCTCCGCATGATGCTTCACGCCGAGCTTCAGTCGCCTTTCTCGCCACTTCGGTCGATCCGCTTGGCTCCATCTGAATGTAAGCTCCATTCGCAAGGCAAATACTTGCCGCCGTCTCCGCAAGTGCCTCTTCGCCCGTCAGATCACCCTGTAAAGGCTCCTGTCCTGCCAGGCCAGATTGTGGACGTTGTGTCTCCTCCACGTGTGTTGCCATTAGGATGGAAGGCAACGACGCCAAGGACTCGTCGACTCGAACGAGCACATTCGAATCCGTCTCCGCAGCCCACCATTGCATGGAAAGAAGGCTTCTTGTGCTTGCTAGTCGTGCCCTTGGACGCGGCCGTGGCTGGGTATGTCCAGGACCAATTCCTTCGCTCGCTGGTGCATCGTCAGAAACGTCGACTGTTTACGCTTGAAGACAGTGTCCTCAGAGAGTACGCCGAGGAAGCGCGTTTACACGACGCGGCTACGAAACCAGTCGCGACCTTCAATGTAGAGGCCTCGGAGATCAGCGATGCCCCTGCCGGCGGCTTTGGTGAGAGCGACGTCGTGCTACGCCATTCGTTTTTGCTGCGTTTACGCCATGGTACCAGTGTGATTCTGCTCACGGCGGAGTCTGCAGTGGACAAGAAGGGCTGGATGCAGGCCATCCGAACAGCCAGCACGCTCGGCCAGCCTTCAGCGATTGTGGCGCCGCCAAAGCAAGTTGAGAATGGGTCGCCAGGTTCACCCATGTTCAAGCATCGTCAGTCTGTTGCGATGAGTCTCGCCAATCGGGAAACGCGGCGGCTTTCGTCCATCAATGGTGGCGGCCGCAACGCTGTAGTCCTTGGGGAAGAGGTGCTGGAAGTCGAGTATCGCATCAGCTGAAACAGAAAACCAATCGAACATTACCAAGAAGCCGACGACGTGTTCATGCCTTTTGCTTGGGCGCATTTGTATTCTCCCCATCTCTCCACGATCACCACTTTCTCGTGGCATAGTCTCACTTACGAACTCTCCATCTTCTGTACACTGTCACTGGCCACGATCTCCGTGAGTTCACGAGAAGTCGACGTTCGGGTACCACGCCTGCAGCGTGTTGAGCAGCGCGGCGTAGCACTCGTCCAGGTTGCTGTTGATGAGCGTGGCATCAAACGCGCCAGGGGTCTGCGCGAACGCCAGCTCGCCCGCCGCGTTTTTGACACGCAGCTGGACCTTGTCCTCGGTCTCCGTGCCACGGCCGCGCAGTCGCTTCTCCAGCTCACCGATCGACGGCGGCGAGATAAATAGGAACTTGCTCTTGAACCTGGCCTTCTTGACAAGCTGCACGCCCTGGATATCGATGTCCAGGATGCAGATCTTGCCCTGCTCCTGCACGTGCTCCACCGAGCGCTTGCTCGTGCCGTAGATGTTGCCGTGGACGTGAGCGTACTCGATAAACTTGCCCTCGTCGATCTCGTCCTGGACCTGCTCCTTGGAACGGAAGTGGTACGCCACGCCGTCCTCCTCGCCGGCGCGCGGGCCGCGCGTCGTGTGGCTCACACTGAAGCCGAAGGTGTTGGGGAACTTCTTGAGCAGCATGTTGATGAGCGTGCCCTTGCCCACGCCCGACGGGCCAGCGATCACGAGAGGCTCCAGCTCGTTGTAGTTGGGCTTGTAGGTCGCAAAGTGCTCCTTGGCAAACGCCAGCACGTCGCTGGGCTTCTCGATGAGCAGCGCCGCCATGAACGCGTTCAGCAGCGTCTTGATCTCCGGGTGCGCCTCCACGTAGCTCTGGTGGTCCTTCTTGATGGACTCCTTGCGCTCGTTGAGGATCGAGAGCTCCTCGAACGACAGCGACTGCAGTGCCTTCTTCGCCTCGTCCACCATTGCGCCTGTGCCGCCTTGTGAGCTCTTCCTGTGGTCGTTAGACAAGTGAGCCACGGATGCAAGGAGCTCTTCAGACAAGCGCCCCGTGGTAAGGTACATCCACTATAGAGGGCCGTCACTTTCGTGAGGTTTGAGGCACAAGCGCGCGGTGGCACTATGAGGAGCTACGCTGATTGGTGGAATCCTGGACGTTAACACGTGACGAGACAGGCGCTGATGAAGGGCAAACCAAATGGATGTTCGTTACGATCATCGTTTGCGTGCGTGCGGAGGCCACCACAAGCACGACGTATATTATGGCGACATACAGAGGAGGCGAATGCAAATGCATGGGGGGAGAGTTGTCTATTGCAGCACACTTGCCGACGCAGATAATGTGACCTCCTCGGAGTCCAGTGGGACCGAGTCGAGACCGCCTTGTTGCTGAGGCGGCGCACCGAATGGGCCGCGCGGCGCGTAGTGAGGAGCCGCTGGCTGCTGGTAGCCAAACGATGCTGGCGCTGGAGGTGCAGCAGCCTCGCCACCCGCTGGCACCGCGTTATTCGACACGATCTTCGGGTTAAAGATCTTGAACTGCGGTGGTGGAGCACGTCCGACCGAGCCAGGGCCAGCGCCGTAGCCTGGGTATCCTCCAGCCTGAGGAGGAGGACCACCTGCACGCGCCGCGGCGGAGAACGGGTTGCCTCCGTCAGGAGCACTGAGTGGAGGGCCACCGACGGCAGCGGTAGGCGCGGCGCTGCTTCCTGGAGGGCCGGCAGCAAAAGCTGGAGGAGGCGCCGTCACCTTCACCTCTCGTGTGTTGCCGTACTTGGCCGTCAGCTGCTCATTGCCCACACTGGTGCCGAAGCCATCCGCCTGAATCGGTCGGTACTCGCCACGGTTGATACGCGCAGCAGGACCACGAGGAATCGCAGAGTGGGTCGGCGCAGCGTACAGCGGGTTGAACGCAGCCTGCGGAGGCGCCTGAGCCGAGGGATCGTACGGCATGCCACCCATCGGTGGAGGCGCAATGACTGGACGAGGAGCCAGAGGATCCACGGACGGCGTAATACCAGGCGGAAGCATCGTGGCCGCGACACTTGGGTCTTCGTGGCGGAACTGAAGCGGCAACAGGTACTGACGGATGCTGTCGCCCTTGGCGACATCGTACGAAGTCTTGCCGTTACGGTTGCGCGTAGCCGGGTTGGCGCCGTTGTTGATCAAGAACTTGACAGCCTCGAAATGGCTCTGTGACGCCGCGAAGTGGAGAGGCGTGTTCTCGCGAGGACCAGGCGCGTTCACGTCGATGCCACGCGACAGCAAGTTCTCGAGGATGCGCACGCGGCCGTAGTACGCCGCTGTGTGGATGGGCTGGTTGCCTCCGGCGTTGGGCGTGTGCGGCGACATGTTCTCCACGTCAAGCATCTGGATGAACTTGTCCTCCAGACCTTCCTCGATCGCCGCATGGAGCTCCTGCTCCGGCGTGTACGACGGCGCGAGGATCTCGCCGAGGTTCTTCACGTTGAGCTTGTCGGCGATGAAGCTGAACATGGCGGATGCGGCGGCGGTGTATGTACACAGACAGCTACGGCAGCAGCGAACGCAGAGACCTGAACACCAGTAAAGTGGGTTCCCTCTTGGCCCAAGGGCTACGTGTTCTCACCCCCTCGACAACACAACCGACACGCTCCCTCACTTTCGAGAATTGCAGTTCTAGCCGCATGTGCGAACCTACACGATTCAAGTAAGTTCGCAGACATGTCTACGTTTGTAATTCATAAGAAACAAGTCGGTTGGTTCTGTTTCGTACTTTTGCGGAGAGCTCACTTTGTCCCAGACCCATCGGAATGATGGTCGTGTCTGGTCAGTCGATGAAGAGGTCCATCAGCGAACGTGCTGCAATTGAGCTGGACAGCATCTGGGCCGTCGACTGCAGGCTCTCTTCCTCACGGCCGTCCACCGATATTGGCATCTTCTCAGTCACTAGGTGAAGAGCAGGAGCTGTCTACGTGTTGGTGTTGCCTCACCAGCGTTCGCAGAAGATTGTAGCGTCGTAGCGCTGGAAGCGCGACTCGAAATGGTGCCGGCACTGCTGTATGCGCTCGTGAGCGCCCTGGTGGTCGCGATCGGCGTCGTGCTGGTGTTCCGCAGTCGTATGAGGATCCACGTGAGCGGTGAGAGCGATGATGAAGATGATGAAGAGAACCCAGAAAGCGAGAGCTCGGTGCGCGTCGCCGCCGAGACAGCGGCGCTGATGAACGGCGAGCGGCAATCCGTCCACGAAAGCAGTGACTCACTGTGGAGTAGCATTCTCGCGTTGCTTCCATCAAGCGCAGTGGGGAACAGCCCCAAGCGCAAGACCAACCTCATGCGGCGTCGCAACCAGGGCATCAAGAAGATCCACAAGCCGTACTTTTATCCGCTGCTCGACGAGACGGCGCTGTGGTTCGCCGAATGGGAGAACAGCAAGCTTCACGACAACCAAGTGGAGGTCGTTGACGTGCGAATAGACAAGTCGAAGGATCTGCTGCCAGTGTCGCCATCGTCAACGTCGCCGTCGACTCCCCGAGACTACCTCGACAGTCTCGACTGCGTCTCGCTCGCGGGCTTCCGCTCCAGCAACCACACCATCATGCCCGTCGCCGTTGTGTGAGCAACCCGTAGATATATATATTCCGCTCTAGTAGTTAGATAGATAGATCGCCGTCTCCGTATCGTAATGAAGCATCGCCTCCATCTCCATCGCTGCGTTCTCCGCTGAGTCATGAAGAACCCATCAACTTCCCTCGTGTACTGATTTAGGGAATGATCAAAAACACCTCAATAGTGGCCCTTCATCTTCCCTCCGTTTGGTCGTTGGGCCTGGAGGGCGGGAATCCAAATCACGGCGGCACCAAGCTTCTGATCTGCTCGCGTGGGAGCTCCCTCTTCCTCACCTGCTGCACGAGCCCACGCGCAGCGCGCTCTCCATCCAAGCAGCCATGTCGGACACGGAAGAGATCCCGGTCGTGCCCATGGAACTCGGCCTGCGTGTCGGTGCGTACAGCCTCCGCGCCATCCGTTCAAATGCTCGTCACACTCAATGGTGTTTTTTGCTGTGTGGCTCTTGGTTTGAGCAGATATCCTGGATAATGAAGGCATCTGGAACACGGGCAAGATCGTGGACGTGAGCCGCGACGAAGAGGACATGGTCGAGATCAAGTACGACGGCTGGGGCGACGAGTACAACGAGTGGATCCCGCTGTCGGCGCAGCGCCTCGCGCCGCTGCACATGTTCACGATGGTCAAGAAGTGCTGGGCCAAGCTCACCAAGTGGCCGTGGTGGCCGGCGTTCGTGGTGCTGCGCGCGCCCACGCGCAAGTCGGCGGCCGACGCGCTCAACGCCGAGTCCAAGATCTACGTCGAGTTCTTCGACTCGTACAACGAAGAGAAGCGGTCGCGGTGCTGGATGCAGAAGAAGAACATTGCGAGCTTTAAGGAGAGCTTCGACGAGCGCGCGTCCAAGAACATTGGCAAGAACTTCCCGGCCTACGTCGAAGGCACGCAGCGCGCCATGGCCGGCGGCTCGCCCGTGCTTTTCAGCGGCAACGGCACGCTGCCCATCGAGTTCTCGAGCAAGTACACGGAGCCGCTGCAGGCCAGCAAGCAGGCGCTGTCCGGAGGCGACGAGGCCAAGTGGTTCAATGCCTACCGCATCTTCAGCAACCGCTACCGCGTGCTGTACGGGTACGACTTTGCCAAGGACTCGACCAAGACGCTGCTGGCCGCGCAGAGCGCCAAGGGCAAGCGTGCCAACGGCGTTAAGGGCAAGGGCGCGAAGGGTGGCGACGACGAGGAGCTCGAGGACGAGGATGAGGTCGAGATCCTGGAGACTACGACGCCCGTGAAGCGAGGACGCGGCCGTCCGCCAGGAAAGCAGGCCAAGAAGCAACCGAAGCAGGTCGTGTACGCGGACGAAGAGGACGAGGAGGAAGAAGGTGAGTAACTGACGCAGGAGTGGATGGTTAATTCAGGCGTGATAGCTAATGGTGATGATATAAACGCAGAGAAACCATCCAAGCGCGCGAAGAAGGATGCCGATGAGGAGTACGACGACGCTGGAGAGGACGAGCAGGACGACGAAGACAACGCCGAAGACGAGGAAGAAGAGTCGCCTCGTGGACGACGGAGCTCCCGAGTCAACCAGCGCAAGGCCAGCCAAGCCGAGCTGACGCCAACTCGCCGCACGGCGCATCCACGACGAGCCAAAGGTTCTCAATAGCTTGCATCTCTGTGGGTTTTGATTTTGTGCACGTTTGGTGCGAGGCGGCCGTGTGCGTTGTTTTCCTGCGCCAGCTCGTCTTTCGTCCGAGTCCACTGCGTGGTGGTGAGAGATGGCGGTCGTGTATGGGAGGGGAGGGCTTCGCACACGCGCCTCTCTATTGCATTTCGCCAAAATGTGTTTTCGTTTTGCTTCGCCGCTTGCGTTGTTCATGGTGTTGATGTTTTGTGTTGTGTGTCCGTGTTGTTTGTTGTATGTCCGTCCTGCCCTTCCTATCTCGGCTTCCTCACTCGCTTTTCGAATTGTTCACTCGGCGGCTACGTTGCGATTCATTAAGACGGTGACGACGATGTCGATATGGAGGACCAGGAAGAAGAGGACGACTTTGGAGACGAGGGCGAAGACTTCAACCACTACGAGTACCAAGAGTACGACGACGACACCAACTCCGTCGGCCGAGGCCGTTCCAAGGGCGTGGACACCCACGAGTCCTCACGAGATACCTCGCCTGAGATGCGTCACAAGCCTCGCAAGCCTGTCAATGCTTCCAAGAAAGTCCACAAGCGCAAGGCGCTCAAGGAGCTGATGGCGGCAACGTCCCCGCAGCTAATGCTCGCTCCGCCAACGAGCGTCAAACGCATCCCACAGCTCGAGACAGTGCCACTTGGAGCCAAGACCAAGTCTGAGGAAGCCAAGTCAGGACCCTCGCACACTCCGCGGAAGATGAAGAGTTCTGCTCGCCACGCCTCCGTTCACAACGATGAAGGGGACGCAGAACCAAAAGAAGATGCCAAGGCGGAGGGATCGTATCTGAGAAATTGGCTGGGGCTCGGAGCCTCGGACGACGGCAGCTCGGGCTCAGGGGGAGGGCAGAGATCGTGGTCGATCCAGCGCTGGCTCGCTGCCGGATTCAAGCAGGCAACTGCGGTGGAACCCAAGCAAGAGAATGCGTGACCCAGTCATTAGTTGGCCATGTTGTACGGCTAGCCTAGTTTGTAAATACCCCCTGACCACCTCGCTAGATCAGATCACACGAGCTCTTCTTTGATCAGGCTGTGGCGCTGTCGTGGGGAGCCCCTCCTTGGTGATGCCAGTTTGATGGGAGACCGTGGCAGGAACACTGCCGTGCCCTGTTCAGCCTCCCGTCTCATCCACAGCTCTCGCTCGACGTCGGCGTATTTCTTTGAGAGTGGATGGCGCGGTGCGTACGGCGACGGATCTCCACTGAAGATATTCAGGCGATTCACGGAGTCGCTTTGACGCGGAGAGAGCAGCGGACTGAACTTGCCGTCTCGGTATTGCTTTGGAATCTCGGCACCAACATACCGCGGAGACACGTACGGCGGCAGCAGCGCGGACTTGTTTTTCCATTGCCTGTCGCCCACAAGAGGCGACTGCACAGACGGAAACCGCGGATTGAGCTCGTCAAACAGAGCGAGTGAGAAATCGGGCGGGCGAACCAAAGCGGCAGCGTCGCCGCGCTGTTTGCTCAAGCGATCGCTCCCTCGTTCGCAATCTTGGACGCTTGAACAGCAGTCAAAGATGGCTCTCGAGACAGGGTCCACCTCTCGGAGAGTCTCCCACGACGCTGCGTGGCCGTGCCACTCTATGCCAGCGAGAGCCACGAACACAACTGATAGAGGGGTGCTCATGACCGGTGTCGACTTCGTTGGCGACCCGATCGAAGCACTGAGCATGAATTCGCACGCCAGTCGTGTGACTTGACGAGACGAACCACATGACCGATTGATGCGGCTCGCTATTTCAGCAGTGAGTAACTTCATCTGCAATAGCAGTGGCAGCGTCGACTCCGCGTCGAAGCCCAACTCGCTGAGCTGTTTCCGCGTTCGCGCGTCCTCTCTTTCGCCAAAGCCCAGCTTCTGCAGCGTAATATCAGTGACCTCGTCGTCAGGTCCTCCTCGTTCTGCATCGCTGGACAACGGTTGACCACGCAGGAGGAAGATGTCGTCGATAGCTTTGATTCGTGGGTTGGAATCTGGGCTTGGTAGAGTTGAACTGCTGCTGCTACCTCGTCGTGGCGAGGACTTGTTGATGGCGACGCGCTTAAACAGGCACAGGAAGCCCACGTTCTGGGCTCGTTCGAGGTATTTCTGCACGCAAAACGCCCTCATCTCCATCTCTTCATGGGTTGAGTCGGATCGTCTGGTCTTGCTGTCCTTGCTCTCACTGCTCTCCGTCTCATTGTCACTTTCGCTACGTTCCCACTTGTCGTCGTCTCCGTCCTCGCTTGAATCCTTGTCAAGCTGTTCCCTACTGGTCGGTGTTGCTCGTATGCACGCGTGCTCCATTTCCTCACACAGTTCCTGTTCATCACGCCTTCGTGAGCTTCCACCGCGAGTCCGGAGGAAGGTATGAAAGATACGACCCCACACCTGTAGTTGTGCGCCACTGAGCACGAGCGTCTTGAATCCCTTCCGGACAAGCGCACATGGGACATCGGGATTCTTCGATCGGAACGCCTTGAGAATCGCTCGAGGCGTCACACTCTGAGATATCACTCCTCGAACATGAGGCCTCGCGAGCCCTTAGAGCATGATATAGAATACGGCCACTCACCGCGAGTTGATGCGCCTTGATGTGCTTGGAGGCCGTCGTTCTGTACCAGAGACTTGGCTGGCTACGAACATTCGTCAGCACACGCAACAGTGTTGAGGTCACGTGAGGCACTCACCCTGTCGGACTCATGAGGACGGTGTCGAGCATGTGCATTTTCATAGGCCTCTGACTGGAAGGCCCACTGCCATGGCGGTGCTCCAGGGATCCGCCGCTACCGATGGCCTGGAACATAGCGACCCATTCGTCGGCGAGATCTTGGGCTGGATACTTCGTGCGGGCAGCTTCGGAGAAGTGGGAGAGCCTCAGCGGCTGGACGAGCGGTGGATGACGAGTCGTGTACATGGGCCGACGCCCCAGCTCATCGCCGTCGTAGCTGTCATTGTCTTCATCTGGGCAGCTCATCGCCAGCTCATGGGGCTTCCCCAGTCACACCGAAGATGGACGGCAAAAATACATGCTCACTGTTCCGGAGATAAATAGCTGCCATACCTTACACGGGATGCTCTCACGAGTATTCTTCCTGCGCTTCTGTCTCGGCTGCATTCGACGCGTCATAATCGCCGAGAAGGCTCTTTGTCGCGACCCACGCTTGAATCGAGAAGTCGGTCAACGAATGGAAGCTCAAGTGTGAGGCGAATGGCGGGGACGTCGGAACAACCTGAACCTGCGAGCTCGTAGATGTCGGAGAAGAGTCTTCACCCGTTGGTGGTTCGTACTTTGGTGGCGGGAGAACCCACACTGGCGTCTTTCCTCGTGGCATCTCACCGCGGCCTAAGAGAATTCAACCGACAGATTAGAACAAGCATCTCTTATAACCTCCCGCAATAGTGTGAGGTCTCACCTATGACTCCAGCTCGCATACTGGAACGCCGGCCTGCTTTACGAACTACACCCGGGTCAGTGACAGCAACTTGAAGATCTTCCGCTTGCTTAGCGGCAACGGCGGTCTCTTGCTCTTCTGCAAGTCCACTGGGAGACGCGATCTCAGCGTTTGTAGACGGGGATTTCCCAGCTGGAGCTTTTCCTGGCGCCTTCTTCGCGATCTTCAGTGTCTTCGATCCACCACTCTTTGGATTGGTCTTGTCTGTGCGTATAAAACGTGATTGTTAGACGAAGGATTCCTGAAGCAGAGATGATGTCACGTACCAGTCTGTCTGTTTTCCAGAGCTGCTTCGTCCTTTGACTCGTCTTCGAGGAGCAAAGCCATCGCGGCTCTTTCAGCTTCAGCGAGTAGTTTCGTCGGCTTTTTCTTCGGTTTAGTTGGCTCGCGTGCACGGTCTTCAACTTCTGACGCGAGCGAGGTAGGATCCGCGACGTCAGTAGAGTTCCCTGCTGTGTCAACTATGCTTGTCGTTGGAACTTCCGCTGCGTTTGCATCGGCTGCTTCTTCGGTATCAGGAATTCTCGGTCCCTCAGGTGACAGCTCTTCAGCAATCGGCGGTGTCGGTGGATTGGAATTACCCGGCTCAATGAACTCTGCATATCACGCAAGAATTTGTCAGGGACTGCCAACGTGCCAAAAGAATCAACCAGTGAGGCGCACCTTCGACGCCACTTGAACGTGTCGCCCCCCAATCGTCCAACGGATCAGCTTGATCTTCCTCCTCGTCTTCACCATCGTCATCGTTGGCTTCTTCACCGACTTCTTCCCCGTCCTGTCCGTCATCAGGTTCCTCGTCATTGTCTTCAACGCCGAGATCATCAGCGTCGCCAAGGTCAACGAATTTGCTGTCTTTGGCCTCCTCTTCTTCATCGTGAGCATCGTCACCGCGCTCCTTGTCTCCGTCAGCCACGTCTCCGCGGTCTTCGACGACGTCTTGCTTTGAAGTGTCTTCGTCGGAGGTTAGGACGATTTCGATCGCAATCTCTTCGTCGCGGCTAGTCATCGCGGTGGGTGACGTAGCTGCTCCGGCATCAGTCTCACTTACTTCACGGACTGCTTCCAAGGCTGCAGCACAACGTATCGCATCTGTAAGACCACTCCATACACTATCTTCGAATCGATAGCGCTGGTCGTGACGTACCTTCTGCAGGAGAAGTTGCGCCTTCTTCTTCTTCTTCGGCGTGGTCTTCGTCTTCAGGATGAATCGGGCTCACGTCCACATGAGTCTTTGCTGTCCGTGTCCTCATAGGGCGCTTGTTTTCCTTGATTTGAGCAGATTCATCAATCGTGGAAACAGGCGTGGGCGAGACCTCCCGTTTGCGCTGCACCCGTAGGCGTTTGGCTGGCCGGGAAACCCGCTCCTCTTCGTCGGACGTGCGAGCTACATCCGATTCGGGCTTCTCGTCTGAAAGGGCCTCGCTCTCCTCTTGATCGCTTGGAATCGGACTCGGCGCATGAGGTCCATCGAGGATGAGGCTTTCGCTTTCTAACAAGCGCCACGAAAGTCACGGTTACTGCGTCCCACAAAGACCATAGCTGCTGAAAGAGTACCTTCAGGCAGGGATGGCGCTTCCTTCATCAAACGCTGCCGCTTGGTTGTGGTCGCCGGTTCGGCTTTGATGCCCTTCCGCAATGCTACAAGATCGTATGCACCATACAATGAATCAGTCTCACAGATCAGACCACGACTACGAAGGCACCTGGATCGGCACTCACGCTTTGCACTGCGCTTGGACGATGGCTTTGCATCAATCGCCCAGTCATCGTCAGCCAAATCGCCGAAAACGCTTTCGTCGACGTCGTCGAACTTCAGCCCCAACTCGGTTTTGATTCCAGCGGGCTGGTACGAGTAGATGATCCCATGTCGCACTCGACTCGAGTTCATGTTCTCGACCCAGTTCCGCGTTCCGATCTCCCTCTTCATTTCCTTGGTTGACGGCGCCAACTTCTTCTTGTACTTGACAGGCAGCGTACCATCTCCGACAATTGGATCAAAGGTGTCGCTAGCCTCTGACTGGAGTACCCGATTCAGGGACGCCTCCATCGATGCAGGACGGGCCTTGAGGACTTCGTCCAGGTCGAACGACTTGATATGTTTGCGTGTCACCCAACAGCTACACTCCAAGAAGTGTGTCAGTGCACGGGCCTCCCCAAATGCGATCCACCTGCTCGTACCGGCAACGTTTATCGACGTCCTTGTTGTCTAAGAAGTCGACAAACATGCGAGTCTCGTTGGCAAGGTACTCCTGCCCCGCGGCGGTCCCCGGTGGACGGAACGTTACCTGCATCCCCATAGTGCATAGTGAGCCATCTTCGGATCCATTGACAACGGAAGCGTGGAGAGCTTACCACGGCCGGCCACCACGGCCAGTTCTCATACTTCGCCAAGCACTTGACGGTCCAGGTGAACGTGTGGAAGGGCGCGACGCGTCCGCTGTTAATCGCGACGATCTCGTTGTACTCGGGACCCCAGCCATCGTACTTGACTTCTACCTCTTTGTCCGACGCCAGGCGAATGACCTGCGCAACGTTCCACGTGCCTTCGTTGTCCATGACATCTACGACGCACACAAACAGACCACTCCCGTCAGCCACAGCATCAGCTTCACCATCACGACCACAGCGCAACCTACCCAGCCAGTGTCCCGAATCAATGTTAATGGTCATAAACTCGGACTGGGCCGCTGCCGCGCTCGCCTTCACGGCCGCCTTTGACTTCGGCGCCGCTTTCGCTTTCGTCGGAGGCTTCGCAGGCGCCTTCGCTTTCGTCTTCGCTGAGGCGGCCGCCTTCGTCTCGCGCGTGAGGGTCACCTTCACCTCCGCCATGATGTCGTATGCGTCTTCTATCCCGTCGCGAGCGCTCGAGACGACCAATACACGCGCACAAGCAGTCACCAACGGCGGATGACGGCCAATATTGGGAGCTTCTCGACTCAGAGTTCCATTGGAATCCCTCCGACCTTCACTCTGCGGAGAGGCACTACTCGCTAGAGTGACACCTAATGTAGTGTGGGCCACATCGTTTGGCAAAAATAGGATAACGAAAACCAGTAGTCGGAGTTGAAGTGGGCAAGTGGCTTCATTGAGGTGACATCGTAAGGGGGTCATGTAAGCACGATTCGAAGATGTCGACGACACAAATGATCTGATCAAAGCTGCAGGCAAAGACGGATTAAGTGGGGCTGTGCAGCCACGCAAACCTCATGGAAAAGTCGACACCTGCATCCAAATTTAACGGTCAGTGTGAAGTGCCGACAGCCTGGAGCTGCGGGGGAACTTACCGAAGTGGAGAAGCATTGAGTGGACTACGTAACACGTCCACAGAATGAGCTTGGACTGTATTTCCGCCGCCTCCTTCTGGAGTACGAAGGCGACTTGGTGGAGTGACGAGATGCCGAGCTTGCGACGGATGAGCAATGTGAACACCAGAAACGACACGAGTTCCAAGGCCGCGCAGGTTTTGACGCTCGTCGTAATTTGACTGAGCTCCGTGTGACTGAGAGCTGCGAGACTCGGGTAGAACTGGCGATTCGGCGACTGGCTCATTGCGACCAGATACAGCGTGAAGATGACGGGCATCATCACTTCCGTGTACTCCACCAGCGCGACGAATTCGGTCAAAAACAGCACTTGCATCGCGTTCTTGACGAACTACACTCGGTCTTCTAGCGATAGTGCCATCAGATGTGACGATCTGCTGAACGCTTGAGGCTCGCTCGTTGTCTGATGAGCTGTCGTCAAGCCTATCGCGTTCTTCTGGGTCGCAACAGGAACAACAATCGCACTCTTCTGACTTGAGCGTGCGGGCACATGCTCCGACCTCGTGCTGCGTTTGCTGCTCTCGTCGAAAGGCTTTGGAGCGGTGCTGTTCACTGCAAAAGCTGACATGACTGCTACGGTCGAGGAGCGTGTGGCTCTACGCACATCCTGTGCTCGGCGCGACTTGCCTCGTTCGAGACTTGCGAATAGACTCTCCACGCGACTCGTCTGTAGGAGTGGGCTACTCGTGACTTGCGGATCCTACGTGTTAAGTCTGAGTCGGGCGGCAGTTTGGCTATGATCCGGTTGAGTCGATCCTTCAAATCGCCGATATCGCGGAGTGAGATCCACACTTGCAGGGAGTCCACGGCCATGACCAACGCCGTCGTTGAAGCGGAGCTGGCCGACGAGAGCGAGCACGAGATGTACAGCGCGTTGAACACGTCGATGTTAAAGATCACAACCTCCGGCTTGACATCGTCGACGTCGTGGAGGAAGCGGGTGATCCAATTGCGAAGGCTCTCCTTGATCAGCGGCAAGAGAAGCACGAACGCGTTCTGTCTCCACCCACTGAGGCTTCTAAACACGTAGATGTACGCCGGGTACACCAGCGTGAGCGACACTTGGCACATGAACACGACGAGGTAGTTGAGCAAGCCACTCAAAAGTTGCTTGTCGTGCAGCACCTTCCTTCCCCAGAGTACCGAACAGCCTGTCACCACAGTCGGGGTCCATAGGAAGGTCGCAAAGACCAACGAAAACGGCACTGGGAACCCGATCACGTGGGCAACTGCGTACTGCATGCCGACGCCTGCGGTTGTGGCACACGCCGTGATGGCAGCGATCGCACGATTGGAGATTGGCAGGTTTGGTAAGCAGGTACGGAACTGGTGGAGCGCAGCGATCGTGATGAAGACCGTAATAAGCACATTACGCAGCCAGAAGACAATGTTCTGATTGATGCCATCACGGGGGTTTCGCAGTGGGACGATGTCCATGAGCAGCACCAACAGGAAGCACGGTAGCGGTGTCAAAATGCATGTGAGCACCACGCGTAGTCCGCTTGTGGACTGAGAGTAGCTACGGAGCCCATGAATACGAGACGCTGGGTACTTGCCTTGTAGCTCGACTTGAAGCGCCACCCACAGGTCGTAAAGCGTGACAGTTGCGTGCCAAAGAAGAGCGATAGGAGGGGAATTGCCTAGGCCCATCGTGTTGGAGCTGAAGTGGAATGCAGAAGTGGGTTACATCTGGGGCTTCGCTGCGACTGGAGTCACGCTGTCTGTCCGACGTCGAAGACAGGTCTGGTAAACACAG
>JAADXN010000483.1:0-22438 GCA_023337875.1 Pythium apleroticum | reverse complement strand
TGCGAGGTGTAGCGCTTGGACCAGGCATAGTTCCGTGACGTTGTCTGTTTGTTTGAGTGCGCCTGGAGATGGGATGAGGTTTTGTGTGATCTTGTGGCGCACGACGAGCTCGGCGAAGCTCCGCACTTGAAGCAACCACGGTACGGCCACGGTTGCAATCCATAGAAGGAGTAGGACGTAGCGCGCGTTGAACGGCTGCCGACGCGGCCGTAGGTCAGCGAGGATGGTGGCATGTGACTTGGGCATGACTTGCTTAGTGCAACAACATGTCTTGGCGGCCGTTGTCTGAGCTGGTTGTTCATCCGTGCGGGGCCTCGCGCACTACTCCCGACGGTTCTATTTGTGTGTTTGTGTGTACCGACATGCGAATGAACGCAGTGGAGGTCGATACGAAACGAACCAGTGAACGGCGAGTAACTACTCGTTACTCGCTTTCTTGAGCGCGAGGTCTTGAGGATGGATCAAAGCTGCTGCAAAAGCAGCTTAGAGAGCACAAGTGTGCACTAATGTGAAGAGCAGCGTCAACTTCAAGTACTGAAATAGGTTGAATATTTGGTACGTTTGTTATCCCAAATCGTAAAAATGGTACTGGTAGTGCTCCGCAGGAGAACTATTATAGAAGCCCTCACAGCTTTATCACTTTCCCAGAAATAAATATCCACTTCTGCGATTTAAATGTCTTGGTTTCAGTAGAGGCTAGTATTTTCGCCCGGGAATCTTACCAAAAAAGGCTTGGGACTAACAAACGGCGAGTCAGTCGCGACGACGACTAGATGACTGGCGCGCGCCGGAGCGAGAGAGCGGGCTCTTCCTACGCCAAGCCATCTCAACAGGATCTGTCGACTGGCAAGAGCGTGAGCTGCTGACGTGGGGACAGAGTACTGGAAAGCCGCTTACCATCGGCCTGCATGTTCTGATGCAGAGGGTGAGCACTGCTCTTTTGAAGATCTCCTCAGGTACATACTGTCGCCAAATTATTTTGGGATCTCATCGAGTGGTTTCTGCCGCATCTCACGCCTGCAACCGTTCCGGTCCTACAAATATCACCCACGCTGGCCAGCAGCAAGCCTGGTCAGTCAGGAGACACCACAGCCCAACACAGACAGTTGCGACTTCGAAGGCCACAGCGCATTCTGCACGCGAGCACAAGCATGGGCGGCGCAGGCAAGATCTACGCGACAGAAGACAAGACGAGCACTGTAGCAGGCGCGGGCGATCCCGATGGAGGACCTGCTACAAGATCGCGGCCGCGTATCGCTCAAAGACAGTTGGTGCTCATGTGGATGTGCGGTTGCCTCGTTCCGTGGCTCTTGCAACTCCGAAGCTTCTCGGAGCTA
This sequence comes from Pythium apleroticum, assembly GCA_023337875.1. Lineage (NCBI taxonomy): Eukaryota > Oomycota > Peronosporomycetes > Pythiales > Pythiaceae > Pythium > Pythium apleroticum. The sequence goes on along the minus strand of JAADXN010000483.1, from coordinate 21,101 downwards.
GTCGTGCGACACAAGATCACGCAGAACCTCATCCCGTCCGAGCTCGCGCCGATGACCAAGACGGGGCAAGAGGTCGCAGCGCGCTGTCCCGCCCAAGGGCTGCTCATCGCTGGCGCGTGGTACAACGTCTACCCGACTCATTACTACGAGAGCGAGACACTGACTGACGGCTCCGTGCTCTGCCACTTCATCGTGCCGCAGTACAACATGCACGGCACGTACAACATCCAGACGCGCAGGGTCGAGCCTCGCTCAACTGCACCCAGAAGCTGCGCGAACCACAGCTACGGCATTACGTACTACTTCTACCACGGCAGTATCGGATACTATTCCTTCTACACAGAAGGCGAGGGCTCCTACTGCACCAACGACGGTACGGGGTACGTGCTCACGTCCGCTATCGGCTCAAGCGACATGAACTTCAACGCGCTTTCGAGCTTTGAAGGCGTGCCAGGGTACCACTCGTCCTATTTCTTCGGACTCGTGGGCAGTGTGTGGCTGGCGTACCGCCTGACCGTGTTGGCTCGGAGTTACACGTCGTGTACGCGGTTCGGTCGTCGACTCGATGAGCTTGGTGAGCCAATTGCGCTGCCGAGTGTGGTGCTCTACGTGCAGCAATCAGCTCGTCTCGCTCCCCACAGCGCTACGAACTGGCACCGTCTCGGTCTCGTGTATCTGCTCGTCGAAGGCCTCATGACCGACTTGTTCCTACTCATCGCCCATGAAGGCTTAGGCGCCAAGCTCCAGTACATTTCACTCGGTTATAATATCGCGGGCTTCCTATCGATGCTGTTCGAGATTGTTGAGACTACCAAGCTGCTCAAGCCTCCGACACTACTCATGGTCAAGCGAGTGCTCTTCAACACGGAGCTCACGATCTGGGGCGAAGCTCTGTTCTCCGCGGCGATGTCACACTACCTGACAGCACTCAATCGATCGGATCTTCGCGACTCGGTGCACGTCGCAGAGGCTCTCTCGCACTATGTGTGGGGTGTGGCCAGCCATGGCATCGTCGTCCTGGGGCAGACAGCGTTCATCCTGAGTGTGCGTGTCATCGGCAGCTTGATGTACGTTCGCTACCGGTATGGCTCCCTCAAGATGCTCGTGACACCGTGCTGCGTGGACTCGATCATGGGATATCGATACAAGCTCGCTGCGATCACAGGCTATGAGTTTCACCACTCGCGACTGTACTATGCCAAGGAGACGATCAAAGCTCACGGTCTCCTCAAGATGACAGACATCGAAGGCAAGGATTTCCTGGTATACCACAAGATCCACTGGCTGCCGTCATCGAAAAACGACCTCACGGTCATCGGCAAGCTGACTGGCGAGCACGTCGAAGCATGGCCCGAGACTGAGTGTACAGGCCAAGTGTCCATCTGCAACCGTATACTCGGTGGCTTGAGTGAAGGCGAGTTTGGCTACGATGGCGATGATCTAGAGAGCGCGCGGCTGGTAGATGGGGTCGCCGAGGCGAGTGACGACAGATAATTGTATCGAAAACTACTGTACACCCAGCCATGCAAACGATGCCGCTCTGCCTTGCGTTGGCTCTTTCTCCGTATATTAGAGCCAAATGGACTGGGTATTTTGCTGATGCCACTTGAATTCAATGGGTTGCCGGTTCTGCCGGTGCAATTTGGTGGTTTTGTTGCGTCAGCGCCTTGACGATTTGATTGATTTGGCGTTTTGAAGACAGGAATCGCTGTCGACGGCGTTGGATCTCGTAGTCTTCAAACTCGACTGTGCCACGCAGTGCAATGAGCTCATCGGTGTCGTAGCGCGAGAGTCGATACAACGAGCGGCAAAACCACGCCGTGAGACTCGCGATTCGATTCAAGAAGAACGAGCCGACAGACCAGTTCGGGTTGTTGAAGCGTGGAAACATTAGACGATTGTGGAAGTCTTGCGTGTGCCAGTCGAGCAGGTCGAACGCACAAAAGAGCAGTCCCACGAGGAATGTGATCTCAATGAGAGCAGCTAGCTTGCGTACGTTCACACTGAGCTGCGTTCGCTTGATGGGCGGGATTGCATCAATCACAACTGCCCAGTGGAGCCACATCAAGCTAGAGGTCGTTGCAAAGGCTCTCGCGTCCCAGTTGCTGAGGTCACAGACACACCCGTGCGCCAGGAAGAGCTGCCCAAAGTTGAACACAAAGTCGAAATTCGTGTGGAGAAGCCGCATGACGTCGGTTTGGTACACAAAGCAGGCGAAGAACGCGTTGACGTGTAACGTGGCGACAAAACTGGCGATGCCGACGACTTGAACTAAAGGCGTGGAGCTCTTTTCGCCGGCGCCAACAATGGCGAAGGTCGCGATCATGCCTCCGAAGCCCACAGCGGCACTGAGAAGAAGGTGATATCGTATCACCCAGTGCCATGGATCGAATGACTTGGCGTGGAAGCATTTGAACATGGTGCAGCGGGCGTTGATCGCCTGATGGATGCCCGTACAGTGCAGCTGAACCGTGTCTTCGCTGAAGACGCGATTGGATTGGCGATGGAGGAGACCGTGACGCACGTGAGATGTCATGGTATGCCACCGAAGGCGGCACCGATAGACGCCGCATCGTACCGTTGTGTTTGCTGCATTGCGCTTGGCCATCGCAGCAAACGACCGGCGAATGTACGCGTTATGGAGCTCCACGATGCCAGCGGCGATGAACGAATGCGTCATGACGGACTCGGCCGTCACGTCGCGGTTGTACACGCGGAAGATGGTCATCTTGTGGACGTTCTGGGCCAATTGAAATGTCACGAACACCGCGTAGGAGAAACTGCCGACTCCAGCAGCAAAAGACATGATGATGTAGTGGCGCATCGCGCGGTAGTTGGCGTCGAACAGCAAGCCCATGAGGATGATCGCGATGACACTGATGGAAGACGCCGCACGGCCGTCACGCGTGTACAGCGCGAACAGGCTCGCGCCGACCAGCCCAACGATGCCGCAGTACCAGAACTCGAACGTGCCCAGTAGTAGCACCACCATGTCGTAGCGGAGCGAGAGGAACGTCGTGATGAGTGAGAGGAGCGCGGGCGGCGTCGAAAGGAGTGCGATCCAAGGACCGAATGGCAGCGGGAAGAACGCTCCAGTGGCTGCCAGTGTGCCGAATATCATATAGGAGACCGTGAGCGTGGAGCCGTAGCGGTGCGTGAAGCTGTTGAATCGCTGAAGCGCCTTCGGAGAGAGCCACACGGACTTGAGCGTCTTCCGCGACTGGATGGTCGGCAGCGTGTGGCTCGCGCGGATCCAGTACATGCCCGGCGTCGGCTGGCACTCGTGCTGCACCTCACCCGGCGCCACTTGGACGGGCGCAGGCATTGTGAGTCCACGTGTCCTCCATCCCCCGAGCACGCGTCAATCGGGGGAGGTTGGCGGTGTCCTCGCATGCTCGTTATAGCGTTGGAGTGTGGCTAAACAAAGCCCACGCGTCGCTGTTCACACATGCGATCCTCCACTCAACACTTCCATACGTTTGGACCACTCTCATCGGAGCTCTCATCTGTGGGGGGCGTACAGATCGAAGAACACTCCATCGACTCGATCGTAGTGTGGTGAGCTGGTCAGGTTGAAGTTCTTGGAGGCATCTTTCTTGGTACCTTCATGATGGTACATAGTACCGATGTATCGGTACGATTCAACCACCCAAATGATTTTCTGGGGTTTTCCTTGTGCCAACTCATTTGACGAAGTCACTCGGATGAGGTTTTCCGCCTGTCCTGCTGACGCAGACACATCGAACCCACCACCAGATTGGCAGGACCTCTGAAAATTCTCCGGCGTGTCAACAGCATGGTGTCTCTCCTGGCCTCGCTAGCTACGATGGCACTCACGCTCGTTGTCGGTGCCAGCAGCGCCGCGCAGAGTTTGCCCGTGGGCGATTTCTACCGCCCGCACGGTGCCGAAGTCAGCGGTCACGTCAATGCCACAATTGCCTATGTGCGGTCGCCTTGTCCGGCATTGAACACTCTCTCGAACCACGGCTTCCTCGCCCGTGACGGCAAGAACATCACGCGTGCGCAGATCTCCGACGCACTGCGGGACGTGTACAATATCGGTGGTGACCTCATTCGCGAGTTTGTGGAGCGAATCCCAGAGGTCATCTCTCTGTCCGATCTGAGCAAGCACGACTTCATCGAGCACGACGCGTCACTCGTCCACGCTGATGCGAGCACTGGTGTCGATCCTGCTACTGTCGACATGGAGCTGTGGGAGGAATTGCTGAGCCACGCCAAGAACGGGCAGCTTGGCGCAAGCGAGATGGCGGCCGTACGCCGTGAACGGATCGCGCGGTGCAAGGCCAAGACCACCGAGTGCGTGTACGGGCCCAAGCACCGCGTGCTGGCGCTGGGCGAGTCTTCGATGCTGCTGCACGCATTGGGTGGCAAGAACACAGAGTCCATCTCGGTGGAGTTTGCCAAGTCGTTCCTCGTCGACGAACGTATTCCTCCCGATTACAAGAAGCCCCACAGCGTCGTCGGACTCTCTGGTGTGCTCGTGACGGCTGGAAACATCCAGATTCTCGCCCTCTTGCAGGACTTGGCCGCTTTCTTCTGGAGGTGGTAACGCGCGTGAGCCTCCGTGATAGAGTGCCCGTGAAGTATGAGTGCCATCCGTAACCCAATTCTAAGAATCATGCTGACCCAATAGACAGCCTCGTCTTCTTTGATATTCATCCAATCAGATCTGTCAGGGCTTTGATATCAGCCAATGAGATGCGCTCTCATCACGCTAGCTCACCAATATCGGCACGTGGCGTGACTGCTCTTGGGTCAAACGGCAGGCAAGAGCTCAGTTCGACAAGGCAAGGTCTCATTGCGAGCAGCTCACTAGGCGACGCGACGATGCTGGACGACAACCGCAAGATCGGCACGCTGCTGCTGGGCGTGGGCTTCCTCTTCCTCTTCCTGGGCGTGCTGCTCTTCTTCGACGCGGCGCTGCTGGCGCTGGGCGACGTGCTGTTCCTCTGCGGGCTCGCGCTCACGATCGGCCTCTCGCGCACGATCCGCTTCTTCACGCGCAAGGAGCGGTGGCGCGGCATCGTGTGCTTCCTGGGCGGCGTTGTGCTCGTGATGCTGCGGTATCCCATCATCGGCATGTTCCTCCAGGCCTTCGGATTCCTCAACCTCTTCGGCTCGTTCTTCCCCGTCGCCGTCGCGTTCTTGAGACAAACGCCAGTGATCGGCACAGTGCTCAGCCTGCCCGTCGTGAGCGACGTGATCGACCGACTCGCGGGATCGGCCAAGCGCGGATACCAGGTTTAATACGGACACCACAATCCGAGTAGAGTAGTGGATGGATGGGGCTACACTGTAATAAACGCCGTGTACATCGTCGGTGAAGTCGAGTACTTGAGCGTCCTCTGTATGGTTTGGCCATGACGCACGGATCAATCAAGGCAAACGCTTCAAAACATTGAGAGACGTCGGCATTCACACGCACTCCGTGACTTCATCTTACTGGTCTTCACTTGTTGTGCCTGGCTCTAAGAATCACAGCGAGCGGAGCTGCTGAAGTAGCGACTCGAACGCTGCTCTGCTGGGCTCGCGCTCTTCGCGTGTGTAGCTCTGCTCGAAAAGTGTTCGCAGGTTTTCCACCGCATCCAGCAGGTTTTTCTACAGTTCATACAAAGTTGTGAGACGGTGGCCGTGTGCAGTTGGGAGTCCATGGTTCTTCAGGCAAACTCACCTGAATGGGCTTGAATAGGATGGCTTCAGTGGACGCGTTTCGCAGGTAGAGATGAATGGTCTCGAGTACGGTCGGCAGCATCTCGGTGACTTTCTTGCTCACGGCTTCGAGTGTCTTGGCGACAGTCTCGGGCTTCGTGAACGCGTGCTGCTTCAGATCGAGTGGCGTTGCAACGCCTGCCGAGCTCTTCTGGAGGTGGGAGATCTGCTTCATGAGCGTCAACAACGGCTGCGCGAGTTGCTGGAGAACTGCGTCGATGAAGCCAGTGCAGCTCTTCTTGAGTTCCTGCTCGACGTCTTTCTTCACGTCGCTGGTGGTCTCTTGGATCTGAGGGATGCCTTGTGTGAATAATCCAACCAGTGCGTTGTTCTCCAGGGAAAACGTGAACACGGAGGACACGTCGGACAGCAAATGGGTCATCGCGTCCGCACTGCTCGTGAAATCGAGCGCCTTCGCACGCACGGAGAACTTGATATCGAACGGCGTGATTTGCTCCCGCAGTGTGAGCAGATGCTTGACGAGGAACAGCGAGCCGTGAACAGCTCCCTTCGAAGCGGTGAGATCGGCAGACGCCATCTTCAACGACGCCGTACAGATCTGGATCGCATCTTGCGCGAGCTCTTCAAAGATCTCCATGTTGACGAAGTGGTACACTTTCGAGAGGCAAAGCAACGTGTGCTCGAGGGCTGGATACCAGGTCGCGTACAGGTTGGCTGAGGCGCCTTCTTGAGCGGCAACGAGGAGCTTGTTCGGGTAATCGAGGTCACTTGCGGACGGCGTGAAGCCTTCGATCTCGTCGCGAATGAACTTCTGCACACACAAGATGAGTCGCTCCTGGGCGTCTTGGATCATGCGATGCATCACTGGCTCCACATAGCCGACGACGTGGGCTCGAGGCGTGATCACACTCTCGATGAGCTCGCTCTGTAGCACCTGGACGATCTCGCACAGCGACTCGAGCTCTTTCTGGAACAGCATTTGAGGTCGCACGAGGTTGTACAGGATCCCACTCAGCTGAAAGATCATGGCTCTACAGCAAACATCACAGTTTTCGTCAGTCCAACAACTGAAGGCCTCCGGTGGTAGGAATCAACGTACTCGAACGCAGTGGTTTCGTCGTCCTCGTCATCCTCGTTTGTCTTGAACACGAACAAGTCGTCGCTGGGTTCTCTTCCGAAAAGCTTGACAAAGAGCCGATACTCTGCCTCACAGACTCGAACCAAGTACGCACCACTGACACGAAGCTACAGAATCCCACACACACAGACTCAGCACATACATCCATCGTCACCAGAGGATAGGACTGGAGACTTACCAGGTTCACGATGTCGGTGCCTTGGCTCAGTGATTCGAAGTAACTCGTCAAGACGGGCGTCAGCAGCGACACGCGCTGTGCTGCGTACGCGTTGCACACGTCGGCGAGTGCCTGGACATTCGCCATGTAGGTCGTCTGGTTGGCCGCCTCGGAGTTGGACGTCGCGAGTCGCTGAAGCTGCTTCGAGACTGCAGTGAGCGACGGAGCCACCAACTGGAAATGCACATAGTACGGCGACGTTTCATCCACACCAAGGGATACGGGCGCGTTAGCCTTTGCGACAGCGTCTTGGACAGCATCACGCGCAGCCTCCAGCGCACTGACGGCGTAGTCCTTGAGGCACTGGATCGCTCCCGCTGTGAGCGTGCGGTAGGCTTCGATATAACACACCGAGTCCTTGAACTCTCTCTAAAAGAAACATCGCATCACAGTGTGAGTGGCTGCATCCTATCCATCGGCAAAATTCCTCACGTACGTGGTCTTCGAGGTACGCGACGGCCGTGTCGATCTGCTCGAGGGCTTGCTGGAAGCCTGGCGTCGTCGGGTCGAGACTGCGCTTGTGCTGAAACACCTGCACCGGCTGAAGTACGTGGGACGCAGCGTTCACATTCACTGCCGCGCCAGGGGAAGACGTCGAAGTGGGCGTGGCAAACTTGACACCGAAGCCCAGCGTTCGCGCAATGCCGTCGATGGCCACGAAGTGAGGCAGCGGCGACGCGATGAGATCCACGCGAGTATTCAGCGCCTCCACTTGATGAAGAATCGTCTCGAACGAGTCGTACAGCGCTTGCGTCTTGGACACGACGTGTTCGTGGCTGGTCTCCATCTCTTCCACGAGGCCAAAGGACTGATGCGCGTGGTCGTACAGGGCCTTCCACTGGTCCACACAGCCATCAACCTGCGCCGCGAACTCGCGGAAACCCTCTCTTGTCTGCTCTGGCGTTGGCTGTGTGATGGATTTGCCGAGATGACGCATGTTCAAGCGCAAAAAGTCCTTAACGGAGGCCGCATACTCGCCATTTGGCGTCGTTTTCGGTGGTAACCGCAACGATGCGTTGCGCTCCGCCTGTACACGCAGCTGCACACGACGCTCAAGCGACAGAAGCAGCGTCTCCTGCTTCGTGGAGAGCTTCGCGTCGCGCACGGCGGGCATCGCCATCGCCGTCATCCCGCCTGCTTCTGGCGTTCCCATTTTCATCTGCTCAATCTTCCCTGTATCGAATGCTGGAGGCATCCTGTATTGCGCGATATCGAGATACACGGGACTCAAAATATTATATAACAGAGGTTGAAGTCGATCTGAGTCTGAGATTTCTGCGACGCTGCGCAGTCTGGGTGGGGGACCATTCTTGCCGACTTCCTGAGTTTCTGGCTTTGGTCTCCCCTCATGACTGACAATCCGCAGCCTGTCGTTTTTCGTGCGGCACGAGTTGCCAGTGGATGCCTCATCAGTGAGGCAGCTTCACGGTCATCTCCCCACGTAGGACTACCGTAACGTCGACATTGAGCGATGACCACCAAGGACTCTTCGCGAGCCATCCAACCCCCGCCCGTCAGCCGCCCAAGTCACACGCTCATCGCCAATGTCCACCCAGCGATCCTCGTCACCCTTTCTCACAAAGCGCCACAAATGCCACACGCGTGCCATCCAGGTGTCCAGGTCCACGTGGGTTGTGTTCGCCACCTCTGAACACTGCAGGTGAGCCACCTGAGGTGACTGCGTCTGCAGACAGTTTGGCAGGACTGGGACAGCGCCGCCAGATGCCAGCGCAGCTCCAGCCGCTGATGCCAAGAGCTCTTCGACCCATCCGTCCTCCGATACGGAGCAAGTACTCACGAATTGTATGCGGCTGGGTCTCCCATTCAGATGCATCGTCGCTCTGGTATCTCTGCCGTCGTCAACGCATCAGCTGCAGCGTGATCTTTCGGCAGACCACCTGGCGGAAGCTGAACCCATTCGGAGATACCAGCAGTGTACTGCTATTTGTGGTACACTGTGCCTTTTTACTGGCACAACCTCTGTTGAAGCATCAGATTAGATGTGGTAACAGAGGTTCTGTCGCACTGCCACATGGGGTTTGGACGTTCGGTGAAAGACAACAGCAGATTCCGCCAGTGTGCCTGGATTTGCAAGCGGCCTTTCTATTCATTTCAATGCCTTTTGAGACTCAGGAGCTACATGGCGTCATTGCCATGCGGTGCCTCCGTCCGCACAACGATGGACCAAGTTCAGGAGGCGTATGAGTCCCTGTCCCAACTATTCCCATGGAGGTCCACGACTCCCGTGATGTGCAGATGATCAGGATTCGCACGTATTGCCTGTGGTCGGAGCGGAGCTGCTGACCGTGGGCAGCTCACTTCCGTTCTTGCAGGGCGTCAACCATATCACATCCCTTCGTCCCGCGCAAATCCACCATGATCCGCCGACTCGTAGCGCTCTCTTTTGCTCTCGCCGGCGCCGCCCGGGCCAGTGAGGAGTATTCGTTCACGAACCTCGGCAGCAGCACGGGCAGCGCCGTTGGCACAGTCGAAGCTGCGAGCGACAGCAGCGACGCCACGCAGCAGTCCGCGAACGACAACCACATCCAGCATCGCATCCGATCGGGCGAAGTCGAAGTGCGAGGTGTGAACCTCGGAAGCTGGCTCGTGGCTGAGAAGTGGATGACCAGTGACGCTGATATCTGGCAAAATGTGTCCGCCAACTACTCGGGTGGTGGCGAGTACATCGTCATGAAGCACGGTCAAGACCAGCAGAAGCGTCGCTCGCACTTCGACAACCACCACAACACGTTCATCACGGAGAAGGAGATCGCTGCGATTGCCGCTACCGGTCTGAACACGGTGCGTGTGCCTGTCGGCTACTGGATCCTGGGCGACGATCCATTCGACGTCAACGGCTCCGAGGATTGGAAGGTGTACCCGAACGGTACGCTCAAGTACCTGGACCGACTCATCAAGAAGTGGGCGCTCAAGTACAATGTTGCCGTGTTCATCAGTATCCACGGAGCCAAGGGGTCGCAGAACGGTGCAGATCACTCAGCACCTACGACCAGTGACGTGCCATACTGGAGTGAATTCTCCGAGAACGTCAACAACACCATCTACCTCGCCGAGTTCTTGGCCAACCGCTACCTGAATGATTCTGCGTTCCTCGGCATGGGTCTGCTCAACGAGCCAAACGGCAACACGAGTGAAGCCGTCGTGAACCAGTACTACCTGGATGCCTACAAGGCAGTGCGTTCGACTGGCTCGGACTGTGTGTTGTCGATCATGCCGATGCTGTCGAAGCAGGACGCCACGAACCTGAACGGCTTCATGGAGGCGCCAGCGTACACGAATGTGTGGGTCGAATGGCACCCGTACTTCATCTGGGGCTTCGACCAGGTATCGGCCGATGATCTCATCAAGACGTCCATCGGCGATACGTTTCAGAAGAAGATCGATGAGTGGAACAGCCGCGCGAACTCGAACAAACTCTTCTTCGGTGAGTGGTGTCTCGCCAACACCGGCCAGTTCTCGGACCCGGACTCGACGGCATTCCAGAACTGGGCCAAGGCGCAGATCAAGGTCATGAACCAGGCCAAGGGCGGTTGGACGTACTGGAGCTGGCGCGTGTACGGCGACGATGTCTCGGGCTCGTTCAACGCGTGGTCGATGCGCAACGTCATGGCCAAGCCGGCGCTCAGCAAGATCATCATGAGCAGCGACGCCAGCCAGAGCTAGTGCACCTCAGTCGTCTAGATGTAGATATGAACGTGAGTCTGAACGTGAAATGAAAGCCAATTGTGCAGCACATCCCAGGTTTCTATCCTCCGGCAACTGCCCACACGACGCGAGCAAGTTGAAGTAGCGATCCGCGCCGCCACAGTTAACTCCACGGCGGCACCAGTTGATGGTTGGCATGCTGTCCAGTGTACAGACTGTATGTGCATTCGCTGTAGAGCGTGGAAAACCTTCTTGTTCCTGCATTCGTCTCCACGCCATTCGTGCGCCTGTCGACGATGGAGCTCCAGTCCATGGCTCCGGATCTGGCTCGTTTTGGTCCTCGATCTGTGATCTGAGTCTGAGCGGTGCTGTTCAACGAAACAAACACCAGAAAACCAGTGTGTTTAAAACAGTCTCAGCGGTCGTCAACTGAGATGAACGTTTTCGCACATTTATTACTGATCAGAGGTGTCCAACTTACAATTCAACCGATTCGTAGACGGAGGCCAGCACGATCCATGTGTTATCGCAGGTTGGAGATTACACCAAGCACCCTGTGGTCGGCAGTGCAACAAGGGGTCGGGCTTGGTCTCAGTATACAGCCCCCGGGGCGTATACCTCGCCGCCAACAAAACGTGGGGTGTTGGTTTTGCCTCCAACAACGTTGGTGCGTGCCGCGACCGTCGAGTCACTTTCGTCAGGAAGCGAATATCCACAAGGGCATCCCAGTCAAGCAGGTCGGCGGCGTCGTCCCTCTCTGCGTCTGTGTATCTCCCCCTCCGTCCCTCTCTTCCCCTCCGTCACCGCACCATCATGCCGCAGCAACTGATGGCGGCCGCCGTCAAGTCGCTACGCCGCGGCGTCCAGCAGACCGCGCTGCGCGCCCACAAGGCCACGCCGTCGGCGTCCCAGCCCAAGTGGCTGCGTGCGTTCTCGTCCACGCCGCACCCGAGCGAGACCTTCCTCACGGGCACCAACAACGCCTACGTCGAGGAGATGTACGCGTCGTGGAAGGCGGACCCTGTGAGCGTCCACAAGTCCTGGGATGTGTACTTCCGCCAGCTCGAATCTGGTGCCGTCCCCGGTGAGGCGTTCATCCCGCCGCCAACGATCCAGAGCGGCGTGACGCCCGTCGTGTCGGTGAACCGCGGCGTGGCGCAGGCCTCGGCGGCGTCGCTCGACCACAACGACGCGCTCGGCCTGAGCTACCTCATCCGTGCGTACCAGGTGCGTGGCCACGAGGCCGCCAACCTGGACCCGCTCGGTCTGCAGCAGCGCCCGCAGCTCCCAGAGCTGGACATTGAGATGTACGGCTTCAAGCAGAGCGACCTCGACCGCGTGATCTCGATCCCCAAGAACTTCTCGTCCGGCGTGTCGGGCTTCCTGGAGGAACTGGCCGACGGCCACCAGATGACGCTGGGCCAGATCGTGCAGCGCCTCAAGGAGACGTACTGCAACTCGGTCGGCGTGCAGTACATGCACATCCTGAACCGTGACAAGTGCAACTGGATCCGTACCAAGGTCGAGTCGCTGGTCAAGACCGGCGAGAGCAAGGAGAAGCAGATGCACATCCTCGAACGCCTGGCGTTTTCCGTGGTGTTTGAACGCTTCTTGGGCAACAAGTACAACACGACCAAGCGCTTCGGTCTCGACGGTGCCGAGTCGCTGATCCCAGGCCTCAAGTACATGATTGACCGCGCCACGGAGATGGGCATGGAGCACGTCGTGATCGGCATGCCGCACCGTGGCCGTCTCAACGTGCTGTCGAACGTGATCCGCAAGCCGATCCAGCAGATCTTTAAGGAGTTCCAGGGCACCCACATCGACGTCGAGTCCTACAAGCAGCAGGACGTGGAGGACTGGAGCAACTCGGGCGATGTCAAGTACCACTTGGGCACGAGCTACGACCGCATGTACCCGGACGGACGCCACGTGCACCTGTCGCTGGTGGCGAACCCGTCGCACTTGGAGGCTGTGGACCCGGTGGTTGTTGGTAAGGTCAAGGCCAAGCAGTACTACCTGGGCAACGACGCCGAGGCCGAGCGCAAGGTGCTGCCGCTGCTTCTGCACGGCGATGCCGCGTTCAGTGGCCAGGGTGTCGTGTACGAGACCATGCACCTGGCGGAGCTGGAGAACTACGACACGGGTGGTACCATCCACGTCGTGGTGAACAACCAGATCGGTTTCACGACCGACCCGAACAACTCGCGCTCGTCGCAGTACTGCTCGGACCTAGGCAAGGCCTTTGATGTGCCAATCCTCCACGTGAACGGCGATGATCCGGAGGCCGTGGTCAAGGTGTTTGAGCTCGCGGCCGAGTGGCGCCAGCAGTGGTCGGCGGACGTGATCATCAACTTGACGTGCTACCGTCGCTTCGGCCACAACGAGATCGACAACCCGTTCTTCACGCAGCCGCTGATGTACGAGAAGATCTCCAAGATGAACTCGGTGCTGGACATGTACGTGGACAAGCTCGTCGCGAGCGGCACCGCCAAGAAGGACGAGTGTGACGCCGTCGTGGACAAGGTCTGGAACTTCTTCAGCACTACGTTCGAGGAGTCCAAGGAGTGGGAGCCGGCAAAGAAGAGCGACTGGCTCGCGAACCGTTGGGAGTCGTTCAAGAGCCCGAACCAGCAGTCGCGTATCCGCCGCACGGGTGTGAACACCAACGTGCTCAAGCACGTCGGTGCCAAGCTCACGGAGATCCCTGAGGGTTTCCAGCTGAACCGTCAGCTTGAGCGTATCGTGGCCGCCAAGAAGACCACCATCGAGAACGGTGAGGGTATCGACTGGGGTACGGCCGAGGCGCTTGCGTGGGGTACGCTCCTGCTTGAGGGCAACCACGTGCGCATCAGTGGCCAGGATGTTGAGCGTGGTACGTTCAGCCACCGTCACGCTGTTCTCCACGACCAGAAAACCAACAACGAGTTCGTGCCACTGAACCACTTGGTGAAGAAGTCGTCGGCGTCGGCGCCGCTTGACTACAACAGCGAGGCCGAGGGTATCGTGCCAGAGGTGCAGGCCGAGTTTGTCGCGTCCAACAGCTCGCTGTCCGAGTTCGGTGTCATGGGCTTTGAGTTGGGTTACTCGCTCGAGAACCCGAACGCACTTGTGATGTGGGAGGCCCAGTTCGGTGACTTCGCCAACGGTGCGCAGATCATGATCGATCAGTTCCTGAGCGCCGGTGAGGACAAGTGGATGCGCCAGTCGGGTCTCGTGCTGCTGCTGCCGCACGGCTACGAAGGCCAGGGCGCTGAGCACTCTTCGTGCCGTGTCGAGCGTTTCCTGCAGATGACGGATGACGACCCGAGCGTTGTGCCAGTCATGGACGAGGAGAACCGCATGCAGATCCAGCACACGAACTGGCAGGTGGTGAACTGCTCGACGCCAGCGCAGTACTTCCACGTGCTGCGTCGCCAGATCCACCGTGACTTCCGCAAGCCGCTGATCTCGGTGCAGCCAAAGAGTCTGCTGCGTCTGCGCCAGGCGTCGTCCAAGCTGGAAGACATGGCCGAAGGCACGCGCTTCCACCGCCTGCTGCCAGAGGCCACGCCTGAGAAGCTTGTCAAGGACGAGGAGATCAAGCGTGTCGTGCTGTGTACGGGTAAGGTGTACTACGAGCTGCTGCAGGAGCGTGAGGACAAGGGCATCGACAACGTCGCCATCGTGCGTGTCGAGCAGATCGCTCCGTTCCCATTCGACAAGGTCGCCGAGGAAGCTGCCAAGTACAAGAACGCCGAGATCACGTGGGTCCAGGAGGAGCCGCAGAACATGGGCTACTGGACGTACGTCGCGCCGCGCATCGAGACGGCCTTGACCAAGATCAACAGCGACGACCGACGACCTTCGTACGTGGGCCGTGTTGCGGCCGCCGCGCCAGCCACGGGCTACAACGCTGTGCACCAGATCGAGCAGGCCCGCATCGTGACCAAGGCCGTGACCGTGTAAACGAAGCCACGAGCCTCACTACGAACCTATGTGAATCAAGCCAAGCCCGAGGATGCCCCGGTGAGACGGAAGCCCTGGTAGACAACGGAGGCCAAGCAAGCCCCGAGCCAAAACACTCGAACAAAAAAAAGGAAATGAATGGAAACGGAAAACGTCGATGCATGTGTACTGGTAGATAGATGATGGGAATGATCGTGCTGTGCTGTACGCGCTCTAGGATCTCCGAGCTCCAAGTGTCCCAAGCCACGCAATGTCTTCAACGTGGTGAGTTCGACACACTCTGGATCCCCTCAAGTTGACCTTCGACTGACTTGCCTATTGTAAGCACAGGGGCAAGAAGACTGGTCGCCGCAACAGATCCGCCGCGCCGTTTGGTGGCACGGCGTGGGCCTGTGCGATCGCATCTGGTTCTCTCCGGTTGCCGAAAATACGCCACAGGGGGTCTTGTCTCGTCGCATGGTTCATTCCAAGTGGCCAACGTTGGACTGGGTTGGGCGAGTTTCTAATCCCCCCAAAAGTCTCTGACCGCAGCCCCAAGCAGCTATTTCAAGTCGCCAAGCCTCAATGCCCACAGTCAGCTGTCGATACGGTACGCAAGGCAGGCTGCGTGTTCATCAGAACGTGGAGAACGGGAGTCTGGCAGGAGAGAGAGTATCTCCCAAGCGCGAGCCACGCCCCCAGAAACGGCCCAGGTCGAAAATACGGTGCTGGCTTGGTGTCTGAGCGGAGCCAAAGCCAATTTAAGCCACAGCACGGCGCTGCCGGTGCTGCTGCTGCTCCTGGTGTCTGTCGCAACCGCGAGAGAATGAGGAAGAGAAGAGGGGCAGCAGCCATCTATCCTTCTGGCTGGCGTGTCTCTTCGCATTCTCCTTTTTGGCTGTTCCTGGAGTCGACAACGCCATTCGACAAACCACCACAAGAGAACAGAAAGAAAGCCAGAATCCCGACATGACGAGACCCGATCCAGCGAGGAGCTCCTCGGTCTCCTCACGATCGTGGATCCGCACAGCGGCTGTCGGCTTGGCGTCGCTGGCGCTTGTTGCCAATGCACCGCTCGTGAATGCCGCCGCGGATCCCGCACACTTCCGTGGACGTGAAGGGCCAATGAACGCAATGATGGCTCAAGCTCAAGCCCAAGCCCAGGCGCACATGTACCAGGCTCTCCTGCACCAGCACGATAGTGGACACCGCCGTCTGGACGCCAACGCGACGGTGAACAATGCAGTTAACAAGGCGAACGAAGTCGGAGCCTCGGTGCGAAAGGCGATCAAGCAGCTCCGAGGCGGCACGGACAAGTTCTACCACGATCTGATCACGGCGGTCAAGATCCAGCTGTGCAACCAGGACGTGGGCAAGGCCGATGTGACCAAGGACCCGAAGAATCGCTTTGTGGATGCGTCGAGTGAGCTCGCGTACAAGGACTCGAACGGCAACTGCGTCAAGGTTCAGGTCACGGCTCTCACGGACGACACGGTCAAGAACGAGTACAGCCAGGGCCACTGTGAGGTCAAGCCCAACTGCTACTGGAGCGAGATCGAAGCCACGGACACGGAGCGACGCCCTGTGTGGGCTATCACGGAAGCTGTGCAGCCAGAGGACGGTGCGATGACCCTCGACGCGTCCAAGGAGGTGCTGGTGAAGTGGGCGCAGGGTCTCATGATCTTCGTCGTGCCCGGTATCATCCTCGGCGTGCTCAGTCTGCTCACGATGATCTTCTTCCTGCTGTGCCGCTGCTGCTGCAACCGCTGCGGTGGCCGCTCACCCAAGGAAGGTGGCTACACGTGCATGCAAAAGTTCTGGCCACTGTTCTTCTACTTGCTGTTCGCGATCGGCGTGGTGGTCGTGGCTGGCGTGTCGCTTCTGTACCAGAAGACCGTGACCAGTGCGGTCTCTGATACGTTCCAGGCGGCCTCGGACACACTGGGCGACGCGACAAAGTGGATCGGTGACATTGAGGCGCCGCTGGTCAACATCCGCGACAAGGTTGCGAGCTCGGCGAACGCTGTCAAGGTCCAGTTGGACGGCACCGACTTTATCGACCGCGGACTCTCGGACCTCACCGGGAACCTGACGTTGTTCGGCTCGTACTCGGCTGGCCGTACGCTACCTGAAGGCTGCACGGTCAACCAGTCTGAGCCGTACTGCTTTCCTTGCCAAGTGTGTACGACGATCAGCACTAAGGTCAACGAAGCTAACACGCAGATCACGACCAACGCCGGTGACGGTATCGCGAAGTTCAAGTCGGTGAAGAAGGACCTGAATGGCCTGCTCGTTGACACTGCGAGCTCCGTCAAGACGACGGTTGATGAACAGGTCGACATGCTCACGACGCTGTCCAATACCATCACGGATGCGCAGAAGCAAGTGGACGACATCCAGGATCAGTACGAGAAGCAGAAGGCGGCGCAGCAGGCCGGTGTGCTTGCGCTCTTCGGTCTCGCGCTCGCGGTGATCGTGATTGGCTTTGTGGGTATTCTCTTCGGTCTGACGCCGCTCAAGTTTCTGGCCAACATCATCCACGTCGCGTACATCATCGGCTTCATCGCGCTGTTCCTGACGTTCATCATCAGCGCCATCTTCCTCGCGGTCAGCGTCGTGCTTGGGGATGTGTGCGAAGTAACGTCCATCTTTACGTCCGACTGGACGGTGCCTCTCGGTGATGCCGCCAAGGGCGTGAACGCGTGCTTCAAGAACGAGTCGCTGATCGACACGTTCAACCTGTCGTCGTCACTTGAGTTTGCGCGTGGTGGCATCAAGTTCCCGAACAATGATCTCGGTGCGATGCTCAACTTCTCGAGCCTGGACACGTTCGCCAAATCCATCAACGACACGACAGCCTCGACTTTCAGCTTCTCGGCGAGCGACCTGAACTCCTTCGTCACCGAACTAAACCGCGTTGTCGGTCAGAACACTGCACCGTGCAATCCCAACGACGCCTACACCGATACAAACGTGTACGAGCCATGGACCGTGAACTCAAACCCGCGTGCATCATCAACGGAAACCGTCGAGGATTTCGTCACCCGCATCTACACTCCCTACAACAGTACCTGTGACAAGGGGCAGCTCAGCAACGCTCTTTCGTACGTCTGCCCTCAAAGCAATCCTTCGTGTACGTACATCGAGTACGTCAGCTCGGTCTTCCACAGCACGAAGATGCTGGCGCTCGTGAATCGCGACATTGGCTCCTTCATCGACGGCTTGCACGACAACATCACGATCGTGACCGATGTCACCACAGATTTTAAGGCCAACACCGCGACGTTCGACGGGAAGATCAAGAACATTCGCACGGACTTGGAGGGCTCGCTGATCAAGTACGTCGGCGACTTCGAGAAGGCGATGTACTGCACGTTCATTTCGGACGGCTTCTTCGAGATCTACGACGCGTTGTGCGGCAAGCTCATGCCGGCGTTCACCATGATCTCGCTCATGCTGTTCCTCGCCGGCGTGTTCCTCTTCCCGGTCAACGTGTGCCTGATCATCGCCTGCAAGCGCCTCAAGGCTCGCGGCAACGGCGGCCACGTCATGGACAACGAGATGAAGTTCAAGTAAGGTGTCTTCCCTGGACGGCTCTCGCTTGAAAGAAAGAGGAGTGTCTCCTCCTTCGTTTTTCAAACCATTTATAATATATATTATAATCACACAAGACGTTGATGCGAAACACAGTTCATATTTGATCTTCACTAGTCTACGCGAACGCTGCTAATACGAAGGACACTCTACTTGGTGATCGTGAAGTCGTCGATGACCTTGCCGCTCTGCGCGGCGATGAACTGCCAACGCAGCGACGTGCGCGAGACGTGGACCTTGGAGATACCGAAGTTGACGTTGTCGGTGATGACGTTCCAGTTGATCTTCTTGGTGGCGTCGTAGTTCTTGTGGCCTTCGTTGCTGCCGGCAGCACCCGTGATCACATACACTGGCGCCTTTGGCTTGGTGTACGTCTTCCTGTCGGCCGACACGCCGTCCAGCACAGCCACGCTGTTCTTCGTTGGGAGCTGGCGAGAGTACAAGTGCACGTGGCCCGACACCACCAAGTCCACGTTGTACTTGATGAACAAAGCCTCGAACGCCTTCTGCACCGGCAATGCCTCGTCCGTCGGTACACCGTTCGCGTCGCACAGAGTCGGCGTGTAGATCGCGCGGTGCATCGTCACAATCAGCCACGGCGTGTTCGCGCGGTTCGCGTTCGCCTTCTTCAGGTCGGCCTCCAGCCACGCGATCTGGTTGCCGAACCCGCCGTACGTGCGGCCAGTGTACGAGTTGGACGGCGAGCCCGTGTAGTCGGTCTCTGATGAGATACTGGTGATGTGGAGAGCTCCATGGTCGAACGAGTACCACATGTTCTTGGCACCGCCGCTCTCAGCCGACGGCATCTTGAAGCGCGTGTTGTACGCCTGGTAGTTGCCGAGCTGGTCCTTCTTACTGGAAGAGAGCAGGCACGGCGCCGAGTGGCACTCGGCCTCGTGGTTGCCAGGCAGCACCATGTACGGCACCTTGGCCATCGTCGGCGAGAGCAAGTCCATAAACTTGTTGTAGGTCTCTTCGTAGAAGAAGCCCAGCGCCTCGGACGGCGTCACGACACCGGCGTTGTCGGCGTACGAGATGTCACCGACGTGGAAGATGAAGTCCACCTTGCCCGGCAGGTTGGCGTTCACGTAGTCGACCGTCGTCTGGGCGTTGGCGTCCACGCCAAAGTCTCCGTAGAACGCCACGTCGAACTCGCTCTTGTCGGTCACCGCACGGGCCGTCGTGAACGTGCTCGTGGCCGTGCGGTCCTTGGCCGAGGCCTTCGAGCCCACCTGGAACGAGTACTGCGTGTGCGGCGAGAGACCGGAGACCGTCGCGTGGTAGTTAAACAGCGAGTACTTGTCGTCCGAGTAGTACGATGCCACGGTCACCGCGGCGTTCGAAAGCTGCAGCGCCGACGTGCCCGTGCCGATCCACACGGCCGGGTCGCTCACCTTGGCGAACGTCGTCCAGGAGATCGTGATGCCCGTGCCGGGCGCCGCACCGGCGAACGCGATGTGCACTTGCTGCGGCATGGTGTTGACGGCCGAGGTCTTGACGCGGCAAGACTGACTGGGCGTGAGGTCGCCGAACTTGTACTGGTACGAGCAAACGTCCGCAGGCTCACACGAGAGCTTGGACACGCTGTACTTGCACGACGCGTCGTCGGCTGCCGCTCGCGTGGAACTTCCGCTGGAAGGCGCGGAGGTCTTGGAGCCGAAAATGGAGCTGAACGACAGCAAACCACGCAGGTTCTCGGCCGTGACGACGGACGCGGCGAGCGCGACGGCGAGCACTGGTGTGGCGCGGAGGACTCGCATGATGATGACACAGAGCTAGAGAAACTTGACAAGTGAGCTCTTGGACGCCACGTGAGACTTGCCGATGCCGGGGGTGCGTGGTTTCGTAGGTGAGACCGTGGTCACACTGACGGCTCTGACGCCAACGTCGGCACCATGGCTGGCAAGCGGGAGGTCAAAAGGGCCTGTCCATCATTCCTCGCGTGCTTGCGTCCCTGCTGTGGTGTCGTGGCGAATGAGTTGTGGGGATTACGGCGGGTTTCGATGGGTGGGGAGAGTGAGGAGCCCGATTTTTCACTCAATATCAGTTTTTACAGTTCCTAGGAACGATGTCACCTTTCATTTGTATGAAAAAATTATCCGAAAATATACTAATATTCATGTTTAAGTTAAAGGCATTCTATTTAGAAGGTCTTCTGATGTTTTCTGACTCGATGCTGGTCGTGTCGTTGGGCTGTGCATCAAATTGGAAGTTTCACTTGTTCAGGAATGAGAGCATTCTCCAGAACCAAGTGGAGATCGGTAAGTGACTCTCGCCGATTAGCCCACAGCTGGGCGGACGTGGCTGTCCACGTTGAAGCTCATTATTGGCTTCCAGCGAGCCATGGTTATCATGAACCAAGTGTCTGTGAGGGTCCTTCCTAAGCGGCTGGGGTCTCAATCAAGTTGTGTAAATTATGTCCACGAGACTCCCGATCTCACCCACCATCGATTGATGCTCTCCGCGTAACGCAGCGCTTGCTTCAAATCCGAATCCACTGTGCTGCGTCTCCACGCTCCATCTGGCTTTCGGGCTTCTCAGAAATGGCTGTGGACGAGAGCAGCAATCACCGCAGTGTGGATAACTACATGTATTGCGGGGCGTTCCAGCCTGGATTCCAGCGGTGTTTGTGGGGCGTTGGCCGAGCCGCCGTGGGGACGCAGCCCTCCTATCCTGTGTGAAGCAAACTCGATTTCCAAAGTGTTCCAACATGCATATGAGACAACGGGAATCAAAATGATGCTTATCGACCATTTTGGGTTTTTGTGTAAATCGCCCTCAAAGATCAGGTTGTCAAAATCGTACTTAAGAGAGTATTTGAGAAAATGGGGTGCAAAAAACCGATGCAACTGAGAGGTTGGTCAAAAT
>JAADXN010000482.1:0-22445 GCA_023337875.1 Pythium apleroticum | reverse complement strand
ACCTGGGAGTCGCTGCCCGCCAAGTTCAAGCCGCTGCCCAAGCGCCTCAACGTCGTGCTCACGCGCAACGCCGCGTTCCGCGAGAGTGGCAACGTGCCGGCCGATGTGTTGGTCGCCGCGAGTCTGTCGGAGGCGATCGACGCCATTGGTGCCAAGGGCGACGCTATCGACAAGGTGTTCGTGATCGGTGGTGGCGCTGTGTACGAAGAAGCGCTTTCCCACTCTGCGTGCACGCTAGTCCACTTGACGGTGGTGAAGGGCAGCTTCGAATGCGATGCGTTCTTCCCATCCAACATCTACGATCAGGGCTTCACGGTCGCCTCCAAATCGGAGGAGATGGAGGAGAACGGCACCAAGTTCCAGTTCCTCGAACTGCGCCGCGACCCCAAGCCAGTGGCTGTAGTGGCCACGTCGCTTGTAGATGCTACGAAGCCACACGAAGAGTGCCAGTACTTGGACCTGATCCGCAAGATCATGAACGAGGGCGTGAAGAAGGGCGACCGCACGGGCACGGGCACCGTGTCGATCTTCGGTGCTCAGGTATGTACAATTGGGCTTGGGATGGCACCACTGCTTCGTGGAACCTGACTGTGGTGTGTCTGTGCTTGTAGATGCGCTTTAACCTCCGCAACGACGTCTTCCCGTTGCTCACGACCAAGCGCGTGTTCTGGCGAGGCGTCGCCGAGGAATTGCTGTGGTTCGTGAGTGGAAACACGAGCGCGAAGGCCCTACAGGACAAGGACATCCACATCTGGGACGGCAATGGATCTAAGGAGTTCCTCGAGGGTATCGGTCTTGGCCACCGTGAGGCCGGCGACCTAGGCCCGGTGTACGGCTTCCAGTGGCGCCACTTCGGGGCCAAGTACGTCGACATGCACACGGACTACACTGGCCAGGGCGTGGACCAGCTCGCCGAGGTCATCCACAAGCTCAAGACGAACCCGAACGACCGCCGCATCATCATGTCCGCGTGGAACCCGGCCGATCTGAAGGAGATGGCGCTGCCTCCGTGCCACATGTTCTGCCAGTTCTACGTCGCGAACGGAGAGCTGTCGTGTCAAATGTACCAGCGCTCGGCGGATATGGGCTTGGGTGTGCCCTTCAACATCGCCAGCTACGCGCTGCTGACGCGCATGGTCGCGCAGGTCACGGGCCTCAAGCCAGGCGAGTTCATCCACTCGATCGGCGACGCGCACATCTACTTGGACCACGTCGAGCCACTCAAGATCCAGCTCGGCCGCACGCCGCGAGCCTTCCCGACGCTCAAGATCAACGCTGAGAAGACCGCGAGCATCGACGACTTTGTGTTCGAAGACTTCGAAGTGGTCGGCTACAAGCCGCACGGAGCCATCAAGATGGCCATGTCGGTCTAGACGCCTTCCAAAAGAACCAGCAGTACTCTTTCGTCGTGTGCCATTATACTTTGTAGCGTTATCTGGGCTACTCTGGCTGGTTACAATATTGTGGAGCTCTTGTCAGCTCCCAGCCTCACAGCCTTGTCTTGTGCGTGGACAAATAAATTAGAAAGCACTCGGAGTGTTAGTGTGCGGCCGCTGGCTGGGCCTGAGGCTGTGTGTGCTGGTGCTGAGGACGGAGCTGCTGGAGCGACGACGTGATGTTGAGCGTCATGGGTGGCAGTGAGATGGTCACGGACGCCGAGCGGATCTTCTTGCGCACTGTAGAGCCCATATTCTTGATGGATGGCGCGCGGCCGAAGAAGGATTTTCGTGAGCTCCTCGCGCCGCCACTGGACGCCGACGACGCTCCGGACGCGGACGCTGTGGGCGTCACGTTTCCTTCCGACGAAGACGGCGCAGATGAAGCGCGCTGTACCGCTGCCTCCAGTGTACGCCTCTGCTCTTCAAAAAACGCCTCGACATCGTCTTCATCTCGCACGGAAAGGCGGTGGACAGGCTCGCCCCAGTAGTTGCGTTGCCACGAATGAATCGTATTGCCCCAGGACTTGCGCTCGGCCCACGAGGGTGCACTGAGCACGAGCGACGTCGGCTTTCCGTAGACGATTTGTCTGCCGTCCACGATCTTGGCGTGGTGCACGACGACGCTGAAGCTGAACGGGCAGTTGCGCGCCTCGTGGTCGGGCACGCCGCGGATCTTGAGCTTGGACTTGGTCAGCGCCACGTTCTTGATGAGCACGCCGTTGTCGCGGCGCGAGAAGAACTGCAGGTGGCCTTCGCCCAGCACGCAGTAGTAGATGTGGCTGCTGCGGCGCCCTTCGTTGTCGTGGTACACGAGGAACCCTTCCTTCGACATTTTCGACCTCTTACACGCTCTTTATTCGGCTTGTGCGGGGCCAATTTCGACCGCAAAACTCGCTAATCGGTCGTACACTCCACGTAGAATACGCCTGGATGAGTTGCCGGGGGCGCTCTTGCTTCCTCGAGGCACAGCGGCGGCGTCTGCGTGGGTGGTCGACGAGCGGACTCGGCGCTTCGTTGTTGGAGTGAATGATGTGATGGCGTCGCGGACGCACCCTGATTCAAAGTCGCCCCAAAAGCAGCCTCTGTTTTGGAGAGTGCCCCTCTCTCGCACTCAATCACGGACTAGCTACCCTACCCCGACGTGACAAATTGTGAAATGGAGGCTTGGGATTGGATGAAAATGGATCCAAATCTGAGTTGAAACTCTCTTTCCTGGAGCCGAAGGAGTTACGAACCGATTTCCACCCACCACTTCCCAAATCCTGATATTTCACCTCAATTTTGAGCAAATGAAACCGAAATCGGTGAAAAATCCTAATTAGGTTTTTTTAGGATCCATTGCGGTTGCCTTTCTCGCTCACAGCGCGGTCTCATACGTGACAGCCTCGTCTTCGAACAGCGCCTCGGTCTCAGTGCACTCCGCCGCGTCCTCTGCTTCCTCGCCACTGTCTTCCTCGTCCAGCATCTCGTACTTTCCATTTTTTCTACGCTGGTGGCTGCCTTCGCTGGAGCGTTCAGGCCCGTCCTCTTCGTCGTCATCATCATCATCGTCCAGATCCAGCGCCTCCTCTTCTCGCTCGTCTTGCCGCTGCAGCTTGAACATGCTGAACATTTGCGTGTCCTGGAAGCGCAGAATGTAGTCCTGCACGGCTTCCGAACATCTTCGCGTCCACACTGGATCCGTCGATGCCGTCGCTCCTGCTTGACGCCGAGGCGATGCGCAATACAGAGGACTCGTGGCATCGAGTGTCGTTGCCTCACCCGTAGCGAGCGAGCAGATCGACTGCATGTGGCGGTGGATTCGTGTGCAGATGATGTCGCATGCGTGAATTTGCTCGACGCTGGGGAAGTCCGGGCTAAGGTGGCGCTCGAACAACAGGCTCGAGTGCTGCTGCAGCTCGTGGACGAGGGCGTCGCACCCTGGCAGCTTCAGCTCGTGGTACCGCATCAGATCCTCTTCATGCATACAGAGGTTGTTTTGGTCCATATTCATCTCGATGACACCATTCATGGGCTTGGTGAGCGTCGAGAAGTTCGGAATCGCCCCGGAATTGATCGAGACTCGGCCAGCGATGAGTGGCACTGGAGCCTCCAGCAGCTCGTCCAGTCGCGGCGGAAGCAACGTGATCACTGGTCCCGCCCACGTAAGCGGCTCGAGCAGTGTGATCAACGCGAGGACGCAGCAGCTGACGATGTTAGCATGGTCGCTGACGACGAGGACCTTGCGCTCACAGCACAGACAGCCCAAGAGGAACAGGACCTGGTCAACCGACAGCAACGCGAACAGCATCGGTGCGGCGTACTCCAGAACAAGCATGCGGCGCTCGGCTTTCACGCTCTCACTGTGTGGCCGGTGGAACGACAGAGGCGTGTACTGAGGGGCCAGCACGAGTCTCGTCCATCCTCCCATTGCAGGCACGCGCATTTCTTTCATCCGCTTCATGACGCCTTCAAAGTGCGTGACAAAATCCTTGACTGTCAGCGGTGTCGGTGGAGCCTTCTTTTCTTTCAAGGCGATCGCGAAGTCTTGGACGTACTCCTTGCGTCGGCTCTCCCAAATACTGGCGATGCCAAACACGACCTTGAAGAAGAGACTGAAGAACGGGTAGTTACTGAGAATGCTGATGCACCCGTGGGAAGGGAGCTTGTCACCGTCTGCATCGACGTGTTCAGGGCCTGTTCCCGAATCTTCGTCTGGAAAGAGTGGGAAGTGCACACACACGGCGTACGTGATCTCCTTGTGGTTGGTGGCGCTCGCGATCGTCAGAACAAAGGTCGAATCGGGGCTTCGGTATGTGCGGTGCCGCTCTTGCAGTGTTCGTTTCAGGTTGGTGACCGAGAAGTCGCTCAACGGAGGCAGCTTCTCTCCGTACGGGAAGCAGATTTCGACCAGACCTTCCAGCTCGGCCACGCCGCCTTTACCGGGAGGTGGAGACACTGCCAGCATCCTTGGTTTGGTTGGATCAACCTTAGCAGGTGCGGACGCGGCAGCCTTCGCGACGGTGTCCGGTGCTTCCGTTTTGACTGCCTCAGGCTTGTTATGCGGGCTTGGAGGGGCTTCTGTGCTGGCTGAACGAAATCGTGTCTGAATATTGGACAGCCAACCTGCCTTCTTCATTGGAGACCCTGGGGGCACCATCTTCTCTCCGTCACTGGGCTTCGGTCGGCCATTCTCACCAGACACAAACTCCTGAACGGAGACGGGGGCAAGCGCTGCAGCGGCGCTTGCTTTCCTTAACTGGGAGATATCGCCAGAGACGTTGCTGCCGTCTTGCAATGACTTCGATCGCCGGAAGTCTGCGTTTTTGAAAAACGCGCTGAGTGCGCTCTTCTTCGGGCGTGGCATGGGACCGGTGAGCACGATGGCGTACTTGAACAGATCGCCCAGCGACTTGTCTTCGATCCCGTGTAGAGCGTTTTCCAGCGCTGTATTGACGTCGTGCGCTTGGTTGCTTGGTCGTGGTAGTTGCTCTTTCGTAGAAATAGGTGGCGGCTTCGTGGCTGGGGTGGGTTGCTGCGGTGGCGATGGCGCCACCGTTTGGTTTTGCGAGCTCACTTGATCCGTTTCCTTGCCGGGAGATGCGAATGGCTGCGAGAGCATCACTAGCGACTTGCGACGCGCTGAGTCCACGCCATCGACGCGTGGCGTGAGCTCGTCGAGCATGTCACGCAGGCACTGGATGCGACCCGATTGCTGGCGCACGAGAATGCTGTGGCTTCGCCTCAGCGGATTGATCACATCTTGGTCTTCGTGTTGAGGCGGCGCTGGATCAATCGACAGTGATTCTTGGCCGTTGACTTCGATGTTGTGCTGCGCGAGCAGCTTTCGCAGCCGAGACACCTCCAGCTCCAGCTTGGCACACTTTTCGCACGATTGCGTCATGGTTGGCTCAACCTTTCGTGAATCAAGCTGCCTACGAAGTCGATCAACGCTCGCGTTCTCGTCTGTCAGGCGCTGCTTCAGATCCTGCGGTGGCAACCAGCAACGCGTATGCACGCACGCACGTCAGCGCCGATCTGAAACCACCACATTAGTACGGTAGATGAACGTACTCGAAGGCGCCGTCCAAGCTCTTGGTTGACCTGCGTAGCTGGTGAGCGAATGCACACTACTTCGAAGCTTGACATACCGCAACGAAGTGCTCCGTGCGCTTACCTTGGTCTCCGTGAGATACTTTCGCTTCCATTCTTCTGCGCTTCTGGGGTTTTCCTTGCGTGAATGTTCCTGCATCGAGACCTCAAACCACTCAAGAGATGTGACGTTTGCGTGCTGGCTGCCTCAAGCAGAGTCACGCAAGGGTCAACTCGGCTTGTTGAAGATCGTGGCCACTTTGGGGCGGTTTCTCGCACTGATGAGCGGTTTCCGCGCGTGAGCGGACGCGCACGTGCCTCACAACCCCACAAGTGACGCCTCCCGAGTCGGGACGAGTCGCTGAAGTCAATATTCCGAGGAGGCTGACGAGGGTGCGAGATACTCCGTGTGGGGACTGCTTCCAGCCCCTCCTCGTCAATCTTCACGCACTCAACTTCATTCCATATCGATGTGCCCACTCACTCGCAACTTCATCATCGATCAAAATTTGTTCACAAACGCAAATACTATCAATACCACTCAGCGATGCCTGTCGTGGGCTCGGCGGGATGGAAGAATGCCGCGTCCGAGCTATCCGTCGACATGCGTCGTTCGGAGTCTGTGAAGCTCGCTGGCTGTAAAATCACGGACTCGCAAGCGATCTGGTTGCTCTCACTGTCAAACAGCGCTGCTGAATCAAGCGCCGAGTCGACAGGCCCGTCCAGATGTGGCGGCCACCTCAGACGTGGGCACGTTCGGGAGTCGAGGCGATCGACCCGCCGCCGAGGGATCGCTACAAACTTAGCTGCAGTCCGATAACACACCGAGACGGTCGTTCCAGCTACCAGGAGGTAACCTACTCAAGCGTGTCACGTAGCGTCATCAGTCCACCAAACTTGATAGAAGTTAGAGGCTTGTTGCCTTGGCGATGCTCACCTTCCGGAAAGGAGAAGTTGTAGTAGATCCCTCGGTCGGTCGCGTGCTCGATTCGCAGTTTGCACGCCGACAAGTCTATATCAGTCAACCTACACACGCGCAGCGACCCGTCAGACCACTGCGTTCCGGCGCTCTCGGCTTTCATAATGCTGCGAGTCCCAACGTACCCAGCATTTTTGATCATGATGCTGTCGCTCTCGAGGTCCGTGAAAACGAAAAGGTTGTCCGAGTGGGCCCAACACAACGGCTCGCGAGGGATCGCGTCCAGAAGTCGAGGCACGGGCTTCTTCAGGATCACAAACGCCAGCAGCATGCAGAACACCGTGCACACGGTGATCAACGTCACGATCATGTCTTGGACGTGGATGTGTTTGGCTGGCGGCGCGGCCGTCGATGCGGGTTGCGAAGACGCTGTTGTGTCAATCTGATGAACCAGCGCAGAGCCAAACGTTAGAAACCCACAGGAAACAGTGTTTACGATCGCCTTCGAAGCTTACGATGGCAGGATGCACAGAGCTGAGGTGTTGACAGTCCTGTCGCGAAAGGAGGGTGTAAGTCAAGTTGACTTAGTCAACCAACCAACCAAGTTCCCACGTCGTGGACCCACCTCTCCAGTCGAGCAGCTATGTGTGTCTTGAATATGAGCTCCAGCGTCGAGAGCAACAGCAGCAGTGGCCTCCAAAGCCCACGAAGCAGCCAGAAGAAGCATACTCATGCCCATTGCCACCTGTCGGCCGCCCACTTGCCGTCGCCCCCACTTCAACATGCTGTATCTTTGCCTCTACTTCTCTCCAGCCAGCGCAATTTTCTTTATGGTGTAGCCAGATCCGCGCGCTATCTCCAGCACTGCGTAGCTGCTCCGATGAGTAGGTCGATGCTCAGCCAGAGCGATGGCCCCGTCGGCGTTTCCTTCTTCTATCTTGTTGGCCTTTCACTTCAACCACTTTGAGCAAGGGCGGAAAATTGGAGCAGTTGCCGCATCCCACAGAGAGAAGACTGAAACGAATTGTGAGACGGTGTGCCACACTAATATGTGGCACGCCAAGTGGAGTGTTCCAGGTTACATGGGTTACACGCTTCCCTAGCAACGGAGCTTACCGGAGCTCGACGCCGAGTTCGTTGACCATCTTGTTGCGCACTTCGACCTACGCAAGCACAAGAGCGGCAGTGGTCGTGAGTGATTTCGTTGAGTACAAGGTTACGATCCAGCGCGAAGGGGGTTACCTGGAGCTCGTCGACCTCGTCGTTGGTCAGGTTACGGTCCATGTGGCGGTAGGTGATGCGGTAGCACTTGCTGGCCCGCTGGGTCTTGGGGTGCACGAACTCGTCCACGAGAGCCACCTGCTCGACCATGTCGCCGGCGACGTCACGCACGACCTCGCACAGGTTGTTCTCGTGGAAGTTGTCTTCGTGCCAGAAGCTCACGTCCTTGTAGCAGCCAGGATACTTGCTGTACGGCTTGAACTTGGTGATCTGGCCGTCCTTGAACTGCGAGATGAAGCGGTTGTCCGTGGACCAGAAGAGACGGATGTCCGGGATGTCGAACAGCACCATCGCGAGGCGTTCAAGGCCGAGACCAAAGGCCCAGCCGACCTCCTCGCCGAGCCCAGCACCACGGACAATCTCCTGCTGGAGAACGCCACAGCCGAGCACCTCAAGCCAGTCGTTCTACGAGTCCAAGGTGTCAGTATCAAGGTAAAATCACCCACTTCATTCACATCGCGACTCACGTTGAAGAAGATCTCGAGCTCGAGCGACGGCTCCGTGAATGGGAAGTAAGCCTCGACCCAGCGCATCTCCACGTCTCCGAACAGCTCGGCGACCATGCCTTCGAGCGCCTTCTTGAGCTCCTCCTTGACGATCGCCACCTTCTCTTCACGTGGGATTGAAGGATCCAGCTACATCCATGCAGTCACACTTAGCAACGCGTTTCGAATTGATTCATGGCGAGTACGAACGCGTACCTCCGAGAAGATTCGCACACCCTCCATCTGATGGAAGACAGGGTAGTGGCTCGCGTCGATTTCATCACGGCGGTACACGTCACCGCTGATGAGGAAGGTCTTGATTCCCTTCTTCATGGTCGACACTTCGTGGGCGCTGGTGTGCGCGCGCAGCACTGTCGACGGGTTCACGTAGTACGTGTCCGTGACGCGGCGGCTCACGTGGTCCTTGGGAACAAGCATCGAGTCGAAGCAGTCGTACGTCGACACGACTGGATTCAGATCATCAATGATCGTGAACTTGGGGTGGCTGCTCAAAATTGCACGTCAGTTGAACACGCACGACGTCCATTTCGTGCGCAAACACGCACCCGTGGTTCTCGTGGAGGCTGTTGAAGTATCCTTCGATCTTGGTCTTGATGATGTTCAACGGGTGATTCTTCTGCTTGTGCAGGTTGATGCCGATCTTGGACGCAATGGACTCTCCGATGTTGCAGTACGGGTCCTTGTTCTTCATCCAGTCGAGTTCTGCATGATGCCGCACAGAATTCCAACCCCAATGAGAAATCGCCAGTCCACCGTGTGGCTCTGTCTCATCACGTACCAGTGCCGCTGGTGGACAGGACACGTGCGCCGTTCGTGAGCGCATTGGTGTTGCGCGTACGAAGCGCGTGCTGGCTCACAGGCCGCGAGAGGCTGCGCGCCGCGCGCATAATGCTGCTCATTGTTGCTGTCCGTCGGTCGCGTCGCGTATCAATCCAGCCACAAGTTGAGGCTGCCCACGACCAAACACAAAATAATGTGGTGCACATCATGTATCCACGTTAAACTAGGGTAGAAAATCGAATGCGACACACAATCGCAGTCATGTTGTCGGCCTGGTCTCCGAAGATGCGGTCAGCACGGCGCACGTTGGCGTCCATGAGCTCCGATGCGAGGCGGTCGACATGGCTCTGCGTGCGCTGGTCCTTGCGCGAGTGTGCTGACTGCGTTGTCACTGGGCTTAGCGGCCAGAAACGGACGTGGGACAGTGGCTCCTCGGGTTTGTCGGATGACTCGGCGTGTGCATTGCGCTCGACGAGGAACTCGAGGAGCTCCTCGTACTTCCAGTTGTCCCACACCCCATCGGATGCGACCACAAGGAAGAACTCTGCGGCTTTAGTATGCTCTGGTGGCGGTGGTGAGCTACTGAGGGTCTCCTCGATGCTGGTGGGGGATGACCGTCGTGTCATATCGGTCTTCGTTGTCTTCTGGTGGCGTTGCGAAAGCACACTCTCCAGTGAGATGACTTGCACGGTTGGCTCGAAGCTCACGCCGTACTGGT
This sequence comes from Pythium apleroticum, assembly GCA_023337875.1. Taxonomy (NCBI): domain Eukaryota; phylum Oomycota; class Peronosporomycetes; order Pythiales; family Pythiaceae; genus Pythium; species Pythium apleroticum. Next base: position 12,731 of record JAADXN010000482.1, on the reverse strand, counting down.
GCATGTGGAAGTCCCCGAGCGACCGCGTGAATGCCAGTGAGTCTGGGTAGGTCGCTTCGAACGGCGTAGTGACTATCGTCGCCCACTCATCCCTCACATTCTTGTAGTAGTCTCCGATCATGTTCTGCTGCACGAGCCCGCGTGGGCTGATGGTGAATACTGGAAGTCGCTTCTTCCGTGTCGAACGCGAGCAAGTTGCTGACTTTTCGCAGTAGTCGTAGACAAACTGCACCTCCTGCTCATGGATTCCGCACGAGTGCTTGCGCACACGCAGGAACTCACTCTCGTTGTCGGCGCTGTGGTCGCCTGTGAGAAGCACCCACTCTTTCTTCAGCTCGTCGTCAAACCGTGGTACTAATCCATCACGAGTGGTGTTCTTAACGCGATGAACGCCTTTGCCCTTGACGCACGCCTCGATGTCGTTGCTGCTGAGCATGGGTTCGTTCGCTCCGACCAACGCATCGGAGTCGCCAACGTTGGCTGTGATGATCTTGCTGCCACCGTGAAGCAGCACAGCGACAGTGGCCGTCGTTCCGCCTCGGATGCACACACCAAGATCGTCATAGTCCTCGTCGTGGTCTCTTCGTACGAGGGTACCGCTTTCGTCGTGCACTGTGTAGCCTCTCTGTTCGTAAATCCGGCGGTAGACGCTCTTGATCATGTCGTGGCAAAGGCCAAACAGCCTTGAGAACACAGCCTGCGGGTCGGCCTCCAGCTCTGCGTATTTGTCGGCAGTGAACGACCTGAAGTGTGCCTCGAAGAACGCCTTGGCTGTCAGCGCTGCGTCTTTACCAGTCTCGCGTCCGTGGCCGTCAAACACACCGAGAACCATCACATCATTCGTGGCATCCTGCAGCAGGAAGAACGCGTCCTGGTTCTGCTTGTGCGGGCGTCCTGGGTCCGTCACGCCACTGGCACTGGCGTGCACTTGCATACGTGATGGCGTCTTGGTCGTCATGGTGGTGGTGAGCTGCAGTGGGGTGGTGGCTTGTCGACGCTTCTCCGACTGAGAGTCAGAATTTGTGCGGAGGTATTTTCCGTAGTACGAGTGAAAATAGGAGCTCATCTCCGTTGAGTGTTAAGCTTCTCTGTTCCGTGTGAGATGAGGGGAAGGGCCGTCGCTTCGGCCTTGAAGTTGATAAAAATCGACGCTCTCGTGTCGGCTGGTGGGGAAATTGGGATCTGAGCTCTCCAGCCACAGGGGTTCCGAAGCGAAATGCTAATTTCGAGCCACCCGTGGTACTGTGCGCGATTATCTGGCTTTCGTTTGTGTGGACTAGAGGCACTTTGACGCACATGTGATGGCACGACGCCGTCAGAGGCGCCATGTTGAAGATCGGATTGTGGAAACCTCGCGGTAACAGAGCCCATGAACCCAGTGTTCTAGCATTTTATGATGCAATTTATAGCAAACTGATACTGAAAGCTATGCGAGCTACCTTCACAACGTGATTTACGCTTTGTTCGCGGCGAAGCTTGCACGTCCCAACACTCAGGGAGTCCCAGGGATGGTGGTGTCTCACAAATTTACGCAGTAAAGATAAGCTATCGTCACGGTCACACTTTGTCTGGACGTTCTCAGATTTGACGGGAATTGATTAGCTTGGCTTAGTCTTGACCTCTCCCATCAGCTTAGTTTTGACCGAGGCTACCGGAATTCCGCCGAAGCACCACGTGACCATCACTCTTGATTCCTGTGAGTGAGCCGTTCCGCTGACGGATGCACAGTTGCAACGCCGAATATGCAGGAACTGATCGTGCGCACGGCCGTCGAGAGAAGCCGCAAGACTGCGGCGGCGGCCGCTGCTGCCGTGGCTAGCTATCCAGCAGCCAGTGCTGAGGAGATCTCACGCCACATCGACAAGCTGCGTCGGTTTCTCGATGCATCGCACGGCCGCACAGTCGTTCTCACTGGCGCTGGTATCTCGACGGACTCGGGGATCCCAGATTACCGTGGTCCCAACGGCGTCTACATGCGTAACAAGGACTTCAAGCCAATCCAATACCAACAGGTAGAGTTGCTGTGGTTGTGCTTGCCATGGCATGCAATAATTGGGCTCACGATGGTGTCACCCCCTCCGTAAGTTCGCCAAGGAACACGAATACCGCCAGCGCTACTGGGCTCGTAGCTTCCTGGGCTGGCCCAAGATCCTCATGTCCGAGCCTAATAGATCGCACGACGCACTCACGAAGCTGCAGCACTCGATGGTTGTTTCAAACATCATCACCCAGAACGTGGATCGCCTGCACACCAAGAGCGGGGCGCGGGGTGTGCTGGAGATCCACGGCTCGCTCCACGAAGTCGAGTGCCAGTCGTGTCGCCATGTCTCCTCTCGCCAGATCTTCCAAGAGCGTTTGGCTGAGATGAACCCGACGTTCGCCAAGTGGCTCGAGCAGAATCCTTACGCCGATGGCGGAGACGTGGCCTCGAGTGTGAACCCGGACGGCGACGTCGAGATCACGTGGAACTACGACGACTTCGTATACCCGGCATGCAGCCGATGTGGCGGCATCATCAAGCCACAGTACGTCCAGCCTTGCATGATGACGATGTGAGCTGCGTGAGCTAACAGGTACTGTAAATCTGCCTTCAGCGTGGTGTTTTTCGGGGAGAACATGCCAACTGCCGTGCGGGAGAAGTCGTACGACTGGATCGACGACGCCAACTCACTCCTCGTCGTCGGCTCGTCCGTGCAGGTGTTCTCTGCGATGCGGCTGATCAACCGCGCGCGCAACCGCCCCATCCAAGTAGGAATCGTCAACCTCGGGCCGACGCGAGCGGACGACCACTGCGACTTGCGCATCGACGCCCACTGCACCGACATCCTCACAGGAGTCATCGACGCCTACGGACTCTAGAGACGTTCCTCCAGCGGTCGTCAATCTTTGCATCTAATAGACTTCGTTCTGAATCCTTCAGTGGGCTGATGGTTTAGTTGCTGTATTACGGGGACTGAAGGAGACGTCGGCTAACTGTTACGACACTGACGGCGGCAAAAGAAAACACGGGGCGTCTACGACCAAATCGTTCGCGTTGGCAACTGCGATGACTTGGATGCGCTCTTCTGTAGCAGCGGCGATGGCTCGCTGTTCGTGCTGTTTGGAGCGGTCGACGCACCCGAGTCCGACGCGCCGGACGTCTTGCGTGGTGCGATGCCGCTCGTGTTTCGCGAGTCTGGGCTGCTGCTGCCGTTGCCGGTGATGCTACTCGACGACGGGGTCTTCTCCAGGCCGCTGAACGCAGCGTCGCGACCGAATGTGACCGATGCCGAGCGATCAAAGTCGTGCGGACGCTCAGCGCCCATGCCGTGCTGGCCGAGCAATGGCACAGCACCGGCGGCTTCCTGGAGCTGCGCAGGCGAGAAGCGACGCTTGTTGACGGTCGATTCCTTCACACCGAGCGTCGGTCCCTGGTACTCAGGCAGGTTCTTTTGCACCGTGCGGCCAAGAGCGTGGAGGCACTTCACGACAAGATCGATGTTCTTGAGCTCGAACAGATCCACTGTCTCGAACAGGTCATACTCTTGAACACCGATCGCACGGCATGCCTTCAGAAACGCCGTGATGTTTTCCATTTGCTTGAATGGCATGGCCGATGTCTGGATGCGCGCAACCGAGCCAGGCTTAATCGTATTGATCAGCTGACACAAGATGATACCGTCCTTCAAGCTGTCGCCAAAACCAGCGAGAAGCTTCTCGTTCAGCACCTCTTCGATCCACTGCTGAGCTTCGTCCTGCGCAGATCCGTCGTCCACGGACGACTTTGACGAGTTCAATCCTGACAAGCCAGACGAACGACGCTCCGGCGATGGCTTCTGCGGAGACGCTGCCTTCGGAGGCGACGCAGCAGCGGGAGGCAGAGACTTCTGGGGCGAGACGCTACCCTTCGCAGGCGATGGGGTTGGCGCAGGTGACGCAGCAGGAGGCTCGTTAAACGACGCCTTTTCAATTGCTTTCGACAGCTGTGCAACCGAATCGCTCTTCGCTGGCTTGGCAGGCACTGGCGATGGCACCGGTGATGGTGCCTCAGCCTGGGGAGGCGTGGCTTCCTTACTCCAGGCATTGTGGCTCGACCACGTGCTGTTCGACGCGTCCGCCGCCTGTAGCCACGAGGAGTTGACCGACACAGGGGGCACAGGCGCAGCTGGAGGCTCAGCATATCCGTGCGGAGGAGATGGCGGCGCCGCACGCGCACGTGAGATCATCTCAACCTTCTCCGCGGATGGCGGAGGCGGCGGAGGTGGCGCACGGTGCAACACGCGAGACGCGTCGGCGCCAAACGTCACGTCATTCGAACGCGACATGTCCAACCGCTCCATCGTACGCATGCTTCCCAAGCTCACTTGCGTGGGCGTGTTGCGGGCCTCCGTGAGCTGCTCCGTGGTGAACTGGCGCTCATTCTTCACGGATTCCTTCACGCCGAGCGTCGGACCGTCGAAGTTCGGGTAGTTCTTCTGCACAGCGCGGCCCAGTGAGTGCAGACAGCGCACCACGACCCCCAGGTCCTTCAGCTCAAAGAGATCGACCGTCTCAAACAGATCGAACTCGTTCACGCCGATCACGCGACATGCCTTGAGAAAGGCCGACACGTTCTCCATGAGCTTGAACGCCAGCTTCGACTTGCTCTCGATGCGCTTCACCACGCCCGGGTGGATCTTGTTCACGAGCTCACACAGGATCACGCCGTTGCGCAGGCCTTCGCCGAAGTCCTCGCCCAGCTCCATGCCCGTGATGGTCTCGATCCACTGGCGCGCCTCATCCTCCATCTCGTAGTCGTACTTCTCGGCCGCCTTGCGCGCGAGCTCCGCGTCCAGCCCGTAGCCGCCGCCGCGCACCTTCACGGGCGTCGTGGACATGGTCTCGTTGTGTGCTTCCTTGTCGTTGCCACGTCGCGCGAGTGGCCGCGATGGAAGATCTCGGAATGAGCTTCACAATGCGATTGTCGCGTTGCGCTGTTTGCTTTTCTCGAGTTTCTTGCAGCTGCGGTTAGCTACTGCCACTGAAGAACTTGAGCTTGTGGCAAATCTGGACACATCAAGCCACCAGTTGCGTGGTCATCAGGCAGCTGGCTCGGAGGAACCGTCCAATCGGCGGCAAGAACAGCTAGAAGACAGTTTCCTGTTCCAGTTCTCTATGGATCAACGCAGTGTCGTGCCGTATTGTGCGGTGTCCATATGTATCTCACTTCCTGTCCTCATGGATGCCACGTTGCCCATGCAAAGGCGCGGACTTCAACATGCGCTGCGGCGCCCATTTCCATAAATACTGATGCTGCATGACGCCTTTACGGATGGATGCCTGTCTGTCTGCCTGTCTACCTACTCATATCTACAGCGTATGCGTGTCACTCATGGACGATGACGACCGCACGGCGTCCCACGCCTGAGCCAGCGACCGCGAGCTCAGCAGCGGCTCCCGCTCAGCCTTCGAGCCGCTGTCTCCCGGCTTGAGCTCCGGAGCGCGGCGGCGCGCAGGCGACGATGGGTTGCTGCCCAGGCTCATGCCCGAGGACGCCGTAGTGGCGGTCGTGGCGGTCGACGCCGTGGACATGGAGCCCTTGGAGCCCTTCCGCAGTGTGATGCTTACCAACGCAGGCGCCGACGAAGAGCTCCCGACGGATTGCACACTGGGCACACTGCCCGTGCGACGGTGGGTCTTGGACGGCGTGGCCATCGCCTTGGCTTGGAGCCGGTCGTGCCACTTGCGCACCGTCTTGTCGTACAGTTTCGACTTGAACTTGTACTCGCGCTTGAGCATCTCAAGCTCCACGCGCTCCGGGACCGACTTGCGCACCTTCCAGAACGTCCAAATGCCTGCGAAGATCACATGCTCCGTCACGAGGATCATCACCATCCGCGCGGTGAGTGAGAAGCACGCGAAGTCCGGGCCGAACTTGAACTTGGAAAAGTCGCCGCCCATGGCCGTTGTGATCTCGGCCGAGCAGCTCGCCGACAAAAACTCCATGGCGCCCGTCGAGATGAACACCAAGCCAACATTCACGATCACGCCAATGCAGGCGAGAAAGTGCAGCACGCCATACCACTCGCCCATGCCGCTGGCTTTGCGAGGGAACGGACGCTTGAGGGTACGGCATAGGCGGAAGCCATCGCCTCGCATTTTCAACGCGTTCACGACCATACACGCCACGGGCATGAGCGGCCACAGAGTCGAAAACATGACCACGAACCCAAACTGGACAGTCGAGTTGTGGTAGTCGTCGTACGGGTCGTAGTCGTCTTGCTCGCTCTGGAACAGGATGTCGCGTGCCTTGGCATTGAGCTTCTCGATCTGGCGGACGTCATTCTCGAGGAAACGAGCCTTGGACAGATTGGTGAGCTGAGAATTGTCGTCGCGGTACGCCATGTCTGCGATGATCTGGCGGGCGCCTTGCTTCTTGACGATCTCAAGAGCCTTCTTGTCTGTTGACCGCAGTCGTTGCGCATGGTGCTTGCGGTGGATCCACGGAACCATCACAGCGATCAGGAGGTTGAGTCCTTGCGTGACAATGACTGGCGTCAAGAAGAGCTGCTCCAAGTCGAGATGGTTGATGTCGAAGGTGACCCAGCCTTGGCATGGCACGCACCGTGTCTCTGCTGTCACCATAGCGTGCCACGACGGTGGACAAAAGCGACATTCGGTGCCATCTCGATCCAGATACGGTCCGAAGCAGCAGTTGGGCGGATCCTTCCAGATGACCGAGTTGAGGAGGTTGGTGATCGTATCGCCAGCACCAGGAAGCACGTAGACGAACGCCAGCAGGAAGAACCACGTGTAGTAGTTGAGGAAGTCCATGAGGAAGAGCTTGCGCACCATGGCTTTCTCGAACTGCTCAAGCGTCTTCCAGTTTTCCCACTCGGTGAAGACTCGTGCCGCCTTTGTGACGATCAAGTTCCATTGGAAAATGTCGACAAACAGCCCGTAGAGGATACCGCCGCCCAGGATGTAGAACCACTGTGCTGAGAAGATGCCTGACTTTGGGTAGCGCACCTTCAGTACCTCAAAGACTGTGATCCAGCACGCGATGATGAGCATCATGATCGAGATCTGCAGCAGCATGAAGAGGATCGCGAGCAAGTACTTCGGGTACCGCTTCCAGCTCGGGTAGTACTGGTCGGGTAGACCCGTGACGGGGTTGATCACTACCTCTCCTCTGAAGTTTGGGTTCTTGTACTTGATCTCCTTGCTCTCGAGGTTGTTCTCCCACTGAAAGTTGAGCTCGCTGTTGCGTCGTGTCCACGACTTGAGAAACCAAAAGCTCCACACGACCGACACGAGGAACGCCCACGCGACCATGAACCGCATGTACATGGGCGTGCCCATGACTCCGCGAAAGCACGTGAGCAGCACGCCAAGAATGGCGATGGGCGTGAGCGACTTGTTGTAAAAGTCTGCGTAGGCGAAGTAGTACGCCACCTTCTCGCCAAAGTGTTCCTTCATCTTGCTGAGAAAGGTCTCCGATAAGTGCTCCAGCTTGCGCGTTTGGATGAACGTCGTGAGCAGATACTCGTTCACCGTCTCGTCGTGGACAGGAAAGATCTTGTGGATGTGGGGGTCTGTCTCGTGGATCTTGGCGCCTTCTCGAATGATGTGGTCGATCACTTGGATCCGGTCGGCGGGCGTGACGATCGGGTCGCTCTTCACTGCCGCCTCGACCTCTCGCGTGTTGCCACTCCGCAGCCACGTCTGGAACTTGAGCTTCCGTCCGTAAGCTGCCAGCACGTCGTGCTTACCACGCACAAGAAGCACGATGTACTTGCTTCGCTCGTTCGAGTCGCCGCGGACCATGCGCGTGAAATCACCTTCAATGACGTCCACATCCAGTCCGTTCTCGGTCAATCGCTCGAGCAACGTGAGCTCGATGCCGTCTTTCTCTGGCGACTCGAGATCCGACAGCTTGCTCTTCTTCTTCTTTTCACGCTTGGTCACGATCGCAAAGTCGTAGGCCGTGCCCTCATCCAGATCAGCGCCCTTCAGATACCGATACGAGCCGCGTCGGATCCCGCGATGCTGCGCGGCAGGCGACGTGGGTGGCGTGAAAATCCACGGCTCGTCCTGCAACGCGAGACTGAACGCGCTGCCTGAGACCTGGCGACGCTTGTGGGGCAGCAGCGGCTCATCCTCACCACCTCCGTTGCGCGTGTGGCCGCTAGCGTTGCTGCGCAGATCGTCGTCGTAGTCCTCGGCTTCTAGCGCGCGTCGTGTGGCGTTGGAGGCCGCAAGAGCCGCCGTCATCGCCGACGGGTCCATCTGCAGCGCAGGATCCGCGCCGCCGGAGCTGCTCGAGTCGTCGTCCATCATCGTCGGCGTCCAGCCTTCCCTTCCCTCGTCCCTGCTTTCCTTCTTTGGCGGCTCCACAGAAAATGAGAGATGCCGACAAATGGAAAAGGCACTAGAGCGGGGTCCTCTAGTCCAGTCTTTAACTCGAGGTGATCCATGGATCACCTAATACCTCGAAACTTGATGTCATTAACCAAATTGCTTGTAAAATCAGGTCATTTCAGATTCTTGATGAATCATTTGGTAGGTTCACTGGAGGCCTCGGTCGAGTGACGAGCCCGACGTCATTGCCTTCGTCAATCCACCCAGAATTGAAAAACCCAAATCCAGCACCCAACTTCAACTCACAATCATCCACTGGGTGGTTTCGTGCCTTCAAACGTCACCGGACAGGCAGCTCTCAATCGCCGATCCCCTACGGCCGAAGAGCTACCGAATCCGACGACGATGGCTGCAGCTAACGCGACGACGCCGGGCTACGAGCATCTCGCGAACGCAAACCTTCGCGACCTCACGAACGACGTGCTGTTTCACATCGGCTTCTCATGCTCACGCGAGGACAAGCAGCCGATCATCGATCTCTTCGGCGATGTCAAGTTCTTTGTCTCTGGCGGCAGCGTCGGCCGCATGACCGAGTTCGCCCACCGCGTGGCCGCTGAGCTGCAGATCAAAACGCCGTTTGGGTACTCGCTCACGCCAATTGGATCAACGACGCGATACACGCTCTTCAAGGTTGGCCCCGTGTTGATCGCCAACCACGGTATGGGTATTCCGTCAGTTTTGATCTTGCTCCACGAAGTGACCAAGTTACTGGAGTACGCGGAGGCCCGCGACGTCGCCTACATCCGCATGGGTACGAGTGGGGGTGTCGGTGTCGAGCCCGGCACGGTCATGCTGACCACCGAGGCTGTGAACAACTTCCTCGAGCCCTTCTCCGAGTACTGTGTGCTGGGCAAGCGTATCAAACGTCACGCGATCTGCTCCCCAGATCTTTCCGAGGAGATCGCTAAGGCTGCGCAGCATCTCGGTCTCCCTGTTGAGGTGGGAAAGACCCTGACGTGTGACGATTTCTACGAAGCCCAAGGCCGACTGGATGGCGCCATTTGCGAGTTCACGCTGGACGACAAAATGGAGTTCCTACAATCCTGTGCGGCTGCCGGCGTGAAAAACATCGAGATGGAGGCGCGTGGCTTCGCATCGTTCTGCCACCGCCTCAACATCCCCGTGGCAGTTGTGTGCGTCACGCTGGTGAATCGTCTCTTCGGCGACCAGATCCTCGCGACGCCGTCCCAGCTCCACGGGTACGAAGATCGCCCCGGCACGGTGCTACTCCACTTTATCAAGACCAAGGTGGAGGCCAAGAAGCGTGACTGAGGATGGTAGTGACTACGTAGTATTTTACAACCGATAAAAAGTGATAAGTCTTGCCAGTGAAGCTGCACGTTGGACTGTAGTCACAGCGGCATTTACCTCCACGGCCTGGAGAGTTACTGACTCCAGTTCTCGTACATGTTCATCGCCTCATCTTGGACGGCGGCACTAACATAACTGGCAGCGTCCTGGAGCTTGACGATGCCGTTCGCCAGAGCGACGGTGATGTCACCACCCACCTGCTCCTGCCAGTACGTGGACTCACCCATGTCGTCGCTTGCGTTCACGACGTCCGGAAGATCTTCAAGCCCCGACGACAGGCAAAGCACAACTGCGACCAGTGTGCCCACACGAAGCGAGTAGAAGAAATCTTCCGAGGTGTAGAAGAGGTACGAGGTCGACAACGTCCACGCGAGCAGCTCCACAAGCGAACGCATCGTGTGCTCTTCCCAGTTCTGGCGGATCTCAGTGAAGCGCGACTGCAGCGTCAGGCCCACACGGCGCGTCGGCAGCCACAGGCAGAAGAGCTCCGCAGTGACCACGAACGCCACACTTGCAGCCGCAGTGAGCAGCGCGAAGTGCTTCACGTCATGGAAGTTTTCCCATAGCGAGCGAATGGCCACGATGCCAAAGTAGCCAAACACCAGGTTCTTGATCAGCTCGACCTCGTGGCCGTTCGTCGGTGCCTTGCCGTTCAGCGGGACGTCGAAGCCAAGCTTCTGCAGCAGCTCACTGCCGCCGTGCTGGTTGCGGATCACACGAGCCAGTCCTCGCACGAACTGCAGGGCCACTTCGTCGCAGATCGACATCAGTGCGCCAACAAACGTGCCTACTTGGAGTGCCACGACCCAGTCGTCGTACAGCGAGTACGCAACGTACGTGACGCTCGTCCAGCAAGCCATCTCCAAGAACGACTGGAGCGTCTTATTCTGCCAGTTGAAGCGCGCGTCCGTGAAGCGTCGCACGAGGGATGCGATGATCACTGGCCCCATGCGGACTGGGAAGCTGCCGCAAAACTGCAGGAGCGACTCGGAAACGCGGTCGGGGAACGGCATGTAGCTCTCAAAGAACACGCTCTTCGCTAGCAGCTTCCGCGTGCCGTCGTCGCTTGGGTACAGGATCTCGTATTCCTCCGGATCATCGCTTTCGGACGCGCTGGACGCCGCAGTGGCGGTCGATCCGCTACGGATCGCGTTTCTCTACAGATCCAGCACGCTACTAGTCAGTATCCTCTTCTCGTAGTGGGTAGTTCTCAGCCGCAATCACCTTGTTCGATGGCGCGACGTCGTGCGCTTCCACTTGTGGCTGGCTCATGCGCCAGTAGCAGACGCTGTCACGCAGCAGAGCGTCTTCCTCGCCTCGTGCTTCGCTCATTTTGTTCGTTGGTTGGAGGTGGTGGGTGTGGATGATGGTGGATTTGTTGGAATGGTTTGTTGGAGATCGTGCCAGTTTTGTTGGAGGCTTCCCGTTGGTTCTTTCGTGCGTGGAGAGAATTCCGTGTCGCAGCTAGCTGATGACGAGTCGGTGGAGGTTCAGAGCCACATAAACCAACCTCAACCTCAACATGCATCAAGACGGTGAGTCTAAACCTCTCATATTAGATTTTCATGCATCTATAAATAGGGGTTTGTGGCCGCATCTCTCCATAAACTGATTTTTCATCTCATTTCAGAGGCTTTTGAGATGAGACACCACACCCAGCGACTTCTCAGCGAAGGCTAATCAGAGCATCCAGAGCAAATTAGCTTAGCCTGATCGATGCTAATTGAGGGATCTCGAAGAGGCGTGCATTTGCTCACATCTCAAATGCGAAGTTCGGAGCAATGCTGTTCTCGGAGGCGCTGGACGCTCTGTCCTTGGAGCTGGACGTGCTGTATAACACTACGCAGGGCAGATTAGCGACCCACTTGGCCCGGCAGCTTACTCGGCTATCGCATTGTGAGGAATCGCTGCGACTTGCAGTGCTCAAGAATGGCCAGCTCCACACGGATCACAAGCGGGAGAACGCGGCTCTCAAGCACGAGCTGGACGATACCCAAGCCAAAAGCAAGAAGTTGCACGCGCGCATGCAGGGCGAGAGGCGGGAGCGTGAGGAGGAGAAAGAGTGGATCGCGGCTCTGTGGCCGGAGGACGTGGTGCTGCCACCGATCCTGAAGCCGTACGCCCAAGAAGAAGATGCCGGTGGCTTTGTGAGTCAAGTGGAAGCCAAGGACGCACGAAGGCGACTTGAGGCACTCGTGAACCGCCGCGTAGCAAAAGAGCGCGTACTGATGCAGATGGAGGTGGCGGCTCAGTGGAAGATCCACATCGTACCGCCGTCCACGACGCCGGAGGGCGAGTACGTCGCGGGACAGACGTACTACCAGAACGCTGTGACTGGTGAAAGCGCATGGGAAGCGCCCGTTGCAATGTTTTACGAGCCGCCCGCACACTGGGATCCAAAGCGAATGGACTGGAAAGACAGTTACGCTCTGGAGAACTTCTACCCGCCCCGAGATGACGAGCCAGTGGACGACGTGGAATCACCAACAGTCGATGGAGATGCGATCCGGCCAACGAAGACGCCGCCAACAGTTGAAGTACGAGAGCAGCCCGAGAATCCTTGTAGCGAGAGTATGGACGAAGGCAAAGAAGACGAAGACGAAGACGATGACGAAGACGGAGAAGACTCAGACGGTGGCTCATTGAGTGGCGACAAATCTCCCACTAGGCGAGCTGGAACTGAGCAAAGGTCTCGAAGAGCCTCTGATGCCGGAGAAGATGACGAAGATGATGAAGATGAGAAGCCTGCGGATCCTGCAGAGCTGCGTGTCGAGTTGGAGCTAGCGTTCGGACGATCCCAGCAACTGAAGGAGCAACTCGACAAGTCGCTGACGGAGCAACGCGCATTGGCTCTGAAACTATTGAACGCTGCTCGGGACAGCTTCGAACGCGAGAAAGAGGAGCTGGAGAAGGAAGACGAAGAGAAGAAAGAGATCGAGAGGCAAAAGCGCAAGGCCAAGCAACAGGAAGAAGCGGCGGCCAAGGCCTCTACAAAAGCGCAGGAGAGAAAGGCGATGGACAAGGCCGTGCAGCCCAAGTTT
>JAADXN010000481.1:0-22453 GCA_023337875.1 Pythium apleroticum | reverse complement strand
GTCGGCGTCACTGTGAAGATTAATCGTCCGCCCGAGCTCCACGGCCACTTGCGAGCGCACCAACCCCACGGAGCTAGGGTCCCCGGCCGGGAAATGCCGCGTCTCAACGTCGTGATACAGTCTGCCAGTCGTGAGTGAGATCTTAAGCGCGTCCGGTCGGAACGGCATCGTGAGCTCGCCGCCGCCAAACACAAACTCCCACCCACTACCACCATCGCATTCGTCTGCACGTCGTCGCAGGTCCTCAAACACCAGCGGCCGATCCGCGCACTTGATGAAGTTCATCTCCTTGCCGCATGGGGAGCGGTAAGGGTACTCCAGGAACGGCACAATATTCTCCAACTTGTTGGCGTGTGTCGAACTCTTCTCGCGGTGATCGCCTCCGCTCTCGGCATCCGACGTGGACAGCCGATTGGGTCGGATCTGCGAGAAGAAGAAGCGCAAGAACTTGGCACTCTTGAGCGACGTCGCGATGTTCTTGGGACGTGTGTTTTCTAGAAAGAGACGGCCCTGCCACGACGATCACAATCGAGAGGATTAGCCAGATCAGCTCGTTCAGCACTACTTACGACAACAAAAATGCGCAGTACCTGGAGGTCGATGTAGTAGAAATACCGGCGGTGCAGGTTCTGCTCATCGTAAAACGCCTCGCTGTGTATCACCAGCACAGAGTCGTTAGCGTGGCTTGTAATTCACTTCGATAGGCTGTGAATCGCGTGGCCAACGGCACCTCTTGATATCTTTGAGCTGCTTGAGCTCCAGGTATCTGTCCTCGTCCGCGGCAAGGCACAGCGCGCGGCGTAGTGACGGAGCAGAGCTATTTGCACACAGTCCAGTCGCACACGGAGCTACTTCTCGCACACCCAGCGGCCGCCAAGGGCGCGCACACGAGGTGGCGCGGAGTCCGCATCGGATCATGATCGTCGAACAACAAAGTAAGACCGTGACGCCATGTCACTCTTTTGAGCACAACTCTTCAAGCCCCGCCAGAGTGACCACTCGTCACTATGACTCGCGTGAAAGGACGCGAAGCCTCCACATCACCACACTGAGAACGTCGTCCAGTGCACCATGGCCACTTCGTCGTCCTCAGAATCGTCGGATAGATCGGACTGGTCCTCAGACTCGCAGGGCTCATCTCTCGCGTCAGATGACGATGAGCTGCGGGAGGAAGACGAGCACGAGGACCCCAGTTTTGACGGTGCCAGCAACCGCAATGGCATCATCACAACTGACCCAGCGCGCCGATCGTCAGCTGAAAAGCGGATTCTGTCGCGCAAACGAGGAACTAGCGGACCTCGAGGTCGTGACACACACCGAAAGAGTGACGAGGACGGATCCAACACAGGGGTGCGATTGCGTGGTCCACGGGGTCGGACTGCAAGTATCTCAGGCGCGTCTGCTGCGCGAGACCACTCCGCCTACGCTGAAACTCTGCGGACTACGAGGCTGTCATCCCAACGTGCCAGTATCTCCATCGCCGCAGGAGCTGGTGCAGCCGGGGGCCACTTGTCAGAAGAGACACGTCGCCGCCATCGCGAGTCCAAGAAACGCATGGAGAGTGCCGACCTCAGCCAGAAGCTACTGTTTCGAGCCCACGAACAAGACATGATCATGGCCGATATGCCGCTGTGGCTCCATGCCAGCATCATTCCTCCTCGATGGCGCGTCCAGATCATGGAGCATCTCGCAGCGATCCATGAGCAGACGAGTTTCTGTCGCGAGCGGGTCGTTACCGCGTGGCGCTTTCTGTTACCACCGTTCGATCGAGCCAATCTCCACGAGTTCGAGAAGCGCCTTCGCCATTTAGAGAAAAGCGTGGTGAGTCTGGACGCCGCGATCCAGCAGTGCGAGGAACACGTGGTCGATGGCGAGCGCCAGTCGGCCTGCGTGTTTCTACAGATGTGGTACCGGAGGTGCCTCGCACGGCGAGGCTTCTACACTAAGACGATCACGATGTCTCGCCAATATCGAGGCCTGATCCCAGGCATGTTCGACACGATTCCGGGCACGTCGCGACTCACAGTCCACAAGCACACCCAGGACGCCAAGCTCGAGTACCCTACGTCACCTTCAAACGCCAAGCACGCCTTCCGATGAAATGAAACTCCATAAGTGGGCCCCCTTACGATGGTGAACACGGGGATACTGGCTGCTGTGTGCAAATGAGAACAACTTTCTCCATCAGGAGAACTCTGATCGTCTCACTGACTGTCGTGTCGTCCATAAAAGAGACCGCAGGACCTGCAAAACAGAGACCCAAATATATGACCAATTTTCCCCGTCAAACACGGTCATAAATTCCTAATCGGTATTTTTCCGGAGATCTGCGACATCACGGTGCGTACCTATCTGTCACTAAAATGAAAAAGTCCATAGTGAGTCTGAGTCGGTATTTTCGGCTGGACCGTCATCATTTCCCTTCTTCCAAGAGCGCACACTACTGGAACGACCGACCCCTCATCGCATCTCCGTCGCCGCCTCTCCGATCCACGCCGACGTCTCTGTGCCTTGGGTCCTAGGCTAGAGACGACTACTCGCCTTGACTGTCGCGCCAGCCATCAGTCCACTCGGTTGCGCCGTCGAAATTCGCCGTGAAATTGGGCTTTTATAGGCTCTAAAATCCACTTGGAACTCGATCAGTGGATGTGGAAGCGCTGGACGCGCCACTGCGGATTCCACGGACCAACACAAACGCGTGAAGCACGAGCAACCTCATCTGTTGACGAATCCGGCTTGTGTGAGGACCAAGCAGCGCTTGGGATTGATTATTTCCGGAAGAAGAAGGCGAAGAAGGACGAGAAGAGCAAATCCAAGAAGAAGCGAATGACGAAGAAGCCAAGCACGACCAAGACCCGCACGGGCAATGCTCTTGCCCAGTTCATGATCCTCTCGGGGCTGACGGTCGTGGCCTACCAGTTCCTCGTGACGCGATTGTATTCCTCCGATGGCGTCACGTCGGAGGGCGATTTGGAGCTGAGCAAGCTGGATCGACACCGCGTCAAGTACCGAAGTGATCGTGAGGTTGTATCAACAACCGAGTTTTCATGCTTCATGGCGTGTGTGGGGCTCTTTGGGCTCATGCAGCGCAAGAAAAAGCGGTCAGAAGAGGAAGAAGCTGCCGTGGAGGCGCAGCGTCGGTCTGTGGAGAAGCGCGTGGCGAAGGCTCGAGACTTGGCTAAGAAGCGTAGCTCTTCATCAAGTAGCAAGGAAGACATCGTGAGCCCTATGAGCTCTCCTCGAGGGGTCTCGACGTCACTGAAAGCGCAGAAGGAGAAGGACTTGGTGGCGATGTTGGCGAGTGACATGCAATTGGAGCTACTCGCGTTCTTGTCGGCCGAAGACCTTGTGACGTGCACGATGGTGAACAAATCCTGGCACGAAGCCGTCGGTGATCAGTCGGACATCCTGTGGAGGCAGGTTTTCCAGCGTGATTTTGGAGAAAGCGGACGCCGTTTTGCCGGCATTGTGCCGCATATTTGCTGGAGGCAGTATTACTTTCTGCACCACCTCTCTCGTGCCGTGGAGATCGCTCAATGGCTCGACTCCACACAGCAACGCAAGTGCGTGGTGATCGAAGGCCACGTATACGACGTTACGGGCTTTCTCGACTCACACCCAGGCGGTTACCACGTGATCGGAGATGTCTTGGGCACTGATGCGTCCGACCTGTGGGACCAGTTCCAACATTCTGCCGAGGCGAAGGAGCTCATGAAGGAGTTTATCGTCGAAGATGCAGTACTGAATGCGCTTGCGGCACCAGAAAGCAAGTTCTTGAAGCGGAATCTCGCTGTCGTGGATGCACGGTGGCGGAAGCTCACTTGGTGGTTGGCCCACGCGCATCTCTTCGGTGGTCTGTCTCGGCGTTTTCTCGATGTGGGATTCAAGTATGTCGTGTGGCGTACGTCGAAGCGACCGCTGCGACCAGTTCGCGCGCTCCTGTCATTGCCCGCAGGCGACGAGTGAGATTCGTAAGAGTGCGATTGATGTACAGTATTTATTTGACTACACCCACGAACGTTATCGACCTGCCGTTCCTTCTCTCATTTGTAGCAGCGCATGGTGACGCTCATGCGCTTCCCGGCGCTCTTCTTCATCTTGGGCACCGCGTGCTTGTGGGTCTTTTGCATCGTGCCGCCCATGACCACGAGATCGCCATCGTTTAACAGAAGCTCCATCTTTTTTGGATTTGGTGCCGTCGTATTCGCTCGCGGCGTGATGACAAAACGCCGCGTTGCCCCCAGAGACAACGAAAACACCGGTGAATTGTGGTGCAATTGGCTTTCGTCATCGGAGTGGGCGCCGATGCTATGGTCACCGTTGGCAAACCAGTTGATCAGCAAACTCGTCAGATAACTCTCGTTGGTACGGGAGGACACGACAAACGCCTGCAGGAGGCGCACAACGAGATCCATTTCGGTCGGAATGGGCTTGTACTCATACTCGATGCCCGTAACGCGCCCAGTCGTGCCGTACATTTGCTGGAAGCGTGGCACTTGTACGTCCTTCCCGAACATGTTGATGGTGTAGAAGTGCTTGGGGTGGAGCTCCCACACGCGCTGGAACCAGTCGGCGTACGGGACGTGGAGCTCATTCTCGGCAATGCAGTGGTTGTAGATACGCCGGAACCACTTGGGGATGTAGTAGATCCAGCTCGCGCGGTCGTCGGTCAAGTAGATCACGCGCGCATCGCGGAAGAGCTTATCAACGTCGAGCGACACGGAGATGCAGCGTGCACTGTCTCGCGAGGCGGCGATCAAGTGCTCGCTAGTGAACTCGACGCGAGACTCCACGTTCGTTATGGATTGCGGTCGGGCCCTTGGCGGCGAGGCCTCTGTGCGTGTCTTCTTGATGAGGTGCTCATCGTCCGTCTCCTCACGCGGAGTCGCTCCGTCGTCGAGCTCTCGCTTTCGCTTCGCGTCCATTTTCGTTGTGTGGCTCCATTCCCAGCCAGCTCCGTCACCATGTCGCAGGTTGCAACCCACCTTAATATGCGAAATGTAAAATATCCTACCATGTTCTGTACGAAAATAGATCAAAATGGCGCGAAGCTCGCCAAGTCAAGACCCAATCACACGTCGCACGGATTCCTATTCTCACACGTCGCAGATTCCTCTTCTGATGTGGACCACCTTGTTTTCGAGTTGGATCCGTGCGACATTGAGCTCTTGGATGACATGACGCCCCGCATCAGTGCGTCGAATTGGACGTCACGGCATCGCCTGTGGGACCGCCTGCCGCACGAAGAAGAGCCTCTCACCCCCGAGCCAACAGCAATGACAGGCAGAGGCGCTTGCCGCGCTTGATCCGCGGATGCCACTGCCACTCTGGGCTCTCGGCTCTGTGTCACACACAGACTGTGTGACTCTCGCCTTGGGTCTTTGTGCACAAGTCGCAGGACCCGTCAGCACGCACCGCGACGGGGGAATCGCCGGTTTACGGTCACGTGTGGTGGCGTGATGGCACACCGCGATGCAACACTGAATCGCACTGAATGGCCTGGCGACTGGCTTCCATTTTCTTGAAGCCCGCACGAAGCACGGTTTCCGATGCCGAGGCAGCCCAGTCACTCTCTAACTGGAGCCCTCCCACGTAGATTCCCGCAGCGTTGTGTTCGTATCCCCCATGTTGGCTCCCCGCTCGCTCCTTCTCTCGGCGGCGCTCGCCGCGTTCGTCCTCGCTCCTGCCACCTCGGCGGCTGGCTGCTCGTCGTACTCGACGCGCTACGGCCAGAACCTCAACGGTGTCTGTGTGTGCACGGCGGCGTCGTGTGACGAGGTCTCGAACGACTACCTGACGCTCACGAGTGACAAGGTCGGCGTGTTCCAGACTTCGAAGGGTGGCGATCGCCTCACGTACACCACGGTCCCAGCCTACGCTGCCAACAGCACGGCGGCGGCCAGCGACGTAGTCGAGGTCACCATCGATTCGTCGGTGACGTACCAGAAGATCACGGGTTTCGGCGGCGCGTTCACCGACACGACGACCTCGAACGTGTACAAGATGGCACCAGCGCTTCAGGACAAGATCGTAAGCGCGTACTTCGGCGACAAGGGCATCCAGTACACGCTGGGCCGTGTGCCGATCGGCTCGACCGACTTTTCCGAGTCGATCTACTCGTACAACTCGGTCGAAGGTGACTTGGACATGGTCAACTTCTCCATCGACATCGACAAGTCGACCAAGACCCGCAAGATCGAGTTCATCAAGCGTGCTCTCGCCGCGTCGTCGCGTCCCGTGCCTCTGTTCGCGTCGTCGTGGGCGCCGCCCGTGTGGATGACGCGTGAGAAGTCGGTGCTTGCCAACGCGACGGTGATCGGCGAGCCAGGTGAGCCGTACTGGAAGGCGCTTGCGCTGTACTACTCGCGTTTCTTCGACGAGTACAAGAAGGAAGGCATTAACTTCTGGGCCTTGACCACGCAGAACGAGCCGAACTACCAGTTCGCGTTCCTCGAGTGGCAGCAGCTTCGCTTCACGACCGAGCAGGAGCGTGACTTCATCAAGAAGGACTTGGGACCACTCATGAAGAAGAACCACCCGGATCTCAAGATCATCATGATGGACGACCAGAAGGACCTGTTGCCGACTTGGAGAGCCGCGCTCGAGGACCCCGAGGCGCGCCAGTACGTGTCGGGTGTTGGTGTCCACTGGTACAAGAACATTGACTTCATTGCCGACGGTTTGGGCAACTTCCAGCAGCTCGCTGACTTCCACGCCAAGTACCCAGACATCTTCATTCTGGCGACGGAGGCGTGCTCGGGCTCGATGCCTGCTATCATCGGCACGGGTATGGGCGTCCGCATCCAGGAGCCCGACATCATCTGGAAGCGTGCCGAGAACTACGCGCGTGACATCATCAACGACCTGGCCAACTTCGCCGTCGGCTGGACCGACTGGAACATGGTGCTCGACACGACGGGCGGCCCAACGTGGGTCGGCAACTTCGTGGATGCGCCGATCATCATCGACGAGAAGTCGGGCAACGAGTTCTACAAGCAGCCGATGTACTACATCATGGGCCACGTCGCCAAGTTCCTGCCTGCCGGCTCGCAGCGCGTGGCGCTGTCGGCTCCAAAGGCGTCTGGCAACGTCGACCGCGTCGCGTTCCGCACGCCGGCTGGCCAGCTTGTCGTGATTCTCCAGAACCGTGATGCGGCTCCCGTGAACCTCAAGGTGAGCGACACGCAGGGCAAGGTCACGACCAGCCTCACTCTGCCAGCCAACGCCGTGCAGACCATCCTGTTCGCTGCGCCAGGCTCGACGACGCCGGCTCCGACGACAACTGCCCCAGCCACCACGGCGCCAGCCACCACGGCGCCAGCCACCACGGTGCCAGCGACGACCGCCCCAGCCACGACTGCTCCAGCCACCACGGCCCCAGCAACCACGCCGTGCCCTCTGCCAACCCCAACTCAGCCAGCCACCACGCCAGTCACTACCCCCGTCACCACGCCAGTGACGACCCCAGTCACCACGCCAGTCACCACGCCAGTTACCACGCCAGTTACCACGCCAGTTACCACGCCAGTGACGACCCCAGTGACGACGCCATGCCCATTGCCGAGTCCTACTACGCCAGCCCCAACGCGCTCGTACTGCTAAGCCTGCTACATGAGCTCTGCACTCTGTTAGAGTCCTCTAACCCCGTCGGCAGTTGTCGAAAGTCCACTTTGCCTTTTTGTCAGAACTGCAAAATCACTTTTTACGATCATTCAAAACATGTTTTCACATCCTAAACGGGCTCGTTAGTATCAAAACAAGGTGCATTCCTACCAAATCTGTGACGTGCGCTACTATCCCAAGAATGGCTCAGAAGCCAACATGGGACGTAAGCGGGAGATTGAGTCGGAAACGCCTTCGCACGTGCAGCCCAAGAGGCCCAAGGCGTCCCGCAAGACACTAGATCCGGTCATCCGGGCTGAGTTTTCGAGTGCCAGCATCGAAGCAGCGGCGCGCGCCTCAATCGCCCGAGAAAAAGACAGCGCCGATCCGTCACAAACTGCGCGTCTGAACTCGATTCTCAACGGCGCGAAGGTGATCTACCTCACAGAGGACAAGGTGAGCTGGATCTACCATGTACCTGGCTGGTACAGGGCTCTGTATGAGCTTTCCGAGGCGCGCAAGTCGGTCTCGTACAAGAACTGGTTTGAATCTGTGTGGGATTTGCACCCAGAACACCACGATTCAATCAAGATGTTCGGCAAGGACGTGCTCATGCCACGCTTCCAGCAAGTGTACGGACAAAGCTATCGATTCTCCGGCAAGATGTTTGAGGCCAAACCCTTTCCAGAGCTACTGAAGCACGCTCTGGCATTGATGCAAGAGCTGGTGGTGGATCCCGTGTCAGGGGAAGCATACGCTAAGGCCGGGCTCGTGAATTGGTACGCGAACGGCGAGCATTACATGGGGCCTCACACGGACGACGAGAGCAATATCTACACCAACTCACCCGTATTCTCACTGTCACTGGGGGCTGCGCGCCGCTTTGTCTTTACGCCACGCGCGAATTCGATCAGTGCCAGTGTCGCCCAGCGACTCGAGATCACGCTTGAAGACGGTGACTTGCTTATCATGGGGGGCACCACACAGAAGACCCACAAGCATGCGCTGCCCAAGATGAAGCACCGCAAAGACAAACGCGTGAGCATCACACTGCGATGCTTCAAGTGAAGAGAAGGTGGCAGAAGGACTCTATTTGAAATAGCGCATGGTAACGTTGACTCGTTTCTCCTTGCATTTCTTCATTTTCGGCAGCGCGTGCTTGTGCGTGTACTGTGTCGTGCCGCCCATGATCACCAAGTCGCCGTCACCAAGTTCCATCTCCACTGTTCGCTTGGCTGCACTCGGAGGCGCTGTCGCACCCGTTATTGGCGTAAACACGAATCGTCGCCTCGCTGGTCCGAGTGTGAGCGAGAATATCGGCGACCCTGCGTGGATATTCACAGACTTGTCTGTGTGTGGTCCCATGTAATGATCGCCGTTCGCGTACCAGTTCAACAATCCACCCACGAGTTGCGAGTTTCCCGTCGTTGGGTCGACCAGCATTCTCTGGATGGCCTGGATCGCGTGCTGGAGCTCCTCAGGGAAGGGTTTTGCCGGGAAGCTCGCGCCTGAAAAGTGCATGTCGAGGTTGTACGCTTGCTGGTAGCGAGGCGTCTTGATCTCTCGGCCGTACAGCTTGATGGTCCCGCATTCGGCCGGGTGCAAGGCCCAGATCTTCTCAAACCACTCGGAGTAGGCAAGCTGGTGGCTGTGGCCCTCTTTCTTGGTCTGGCAGTGGTTATAGATGCGCCGGTACCAGCCAGGCACGTGGTAGACCCAGCTAGCTCCATCGTCAGTGAGGAATATCTCGTTGGCGTCTTGCAACAGACGTGAGATGGCAAGCGTGGGAGCCGCTAGACGGCTACTGCGCTCCACAGCAGCCACAAGATTCGGCCGCAGGAACATATCTGGCGTGTCCACAACGGGGAGTGGCGCCTTCTTCACCTTCTTCACCTTCTTTGCTACTTCGCTGTCATTGCTGCTGCCGCTGGTGCTGGTCTTGCGCTTCGTAGGAGCATCGCCTGCCGCCTTCATCATCGGATTTTGAGAACTCGGTGGCAATCGGAGACCAGTCCCAATGCGCGCGTCACATATTTATACTAAATACCACCCTGTTTTGGCATAAATCAGCAACAAATCACCTTCAATTCGTGACGTGATCTAATCTTTTGGCGCCAAGAGTATCCGCCCATTGCGATGGTGGCGCCAAGCCGCAGTTTGTGCAATACGTCCAATATATTCACATGGAGGGCGAGCTAGAGGTCCGTATATATCAACAGGAGCCCAACCTAACGTGTAGTGTATCCATCAGCCGGTCGCATTGGTCGTCGGCGTTGTGTTGTGTTCCATGTGCACGACTGTCGAGATCACTGCGGCGATGGCAGCGATGATGCCGATGGTGATGCTCACACACGGCAGGACGTGGTCCGAGCACCAGCCAGTCGGCGACGACAGCCTGAGCTGGCACGCAGCCGGAAGGATGAAGCAGAGCGAGATGCCAGCTAGGCCACCGGTCAGTGAGAGCACGACAGCGACGTCGTTCACGGAAAAGATGGGCACCTGGACCACCAGAAGCAGCACGAGCGCGGTGAGGAAGCTCGACGTCCACGCCGAGTGTTCGCTCTCGTAGTGGAGGTGGTCAGTCGCACCCGACGCCTTAGCTGCGTGTTGTGAGGCAAACAGAACATCCTGCTTTTCTTCGTCGACGTGGGTGCTCGGACGAAGCAGAAACTGCATCGTGTGGCGCGAGACGATGACCTGACCGCGCACATCGAACGTCAGCTATCAATCCAGGCAGCTACATCAGCCAAGTGTGGCAGGCGACGCACCTCAAAGCCGACGCCAATGATAGCCGTGAACGGCACGGCCGTCCAGAACACCAGCATGAGGCGGTTGTTCGCGAAGTCGTAGTTGTGGAGCACATCGCCCTTGGTCGAGTCCAGGAACGCAACGTACCCGGCGATGCTGATACCCAGCGCGATCATGAGTGACCCCAACGTCGCGATGAATGATAATCGGTTGAATGTGGTGGTTGAACGGTCATGCATAGCGTAGAAGGCGTGGAAGCTGTGGTGCTGGTTCAGAATCGCCGTCGTGATGATCGCGAATCCTTGGCAGACAGTCGATGGCACGTGGAGGTAGTCGCGGTTGTAGCCCTGCGACGTGGTCGCCACGTTCGCGTCATGGTCGGACTTGGCCTTGGCAATCGCACTGTACGTCGCTGCGACCAGTGCTGCCAGAAGAATCAAAGGCGACAATCGCATTCGCTTGTACGAGTTTGCGTACACACAGTATGGGAGCAGTACGAACAGGGTCTACACAAACGGTAACAACGTTAGCAGGTGCGAGGCCCACAACAGCACATTGCAACCAGCAGTCCAGTACTCACGAATGCCTCGGGGAACCAGTACCGGTCGGCCAGTAGCGTGAAGAATGGTGAGACGCGCGTGCCTGGAAAGACGACGGGGCGTCCGTCCGCGTCGAAATCCATCTTGAGCCAATGGCCGATCACGATTGGAATGTCCTGGAATGCGATGACAAGATACGCGATGATGAGACCCAGTGACGCGCCGAGTTGAGTCGCGCTCACTGTGAAGGCGCCGAGAGGACCGAACGCGAGCTTGGCGAGTCCTTGAAACGAGTAGATTCCCTGGTCCACTCCAAGCTCCACGAGACGCGTTCTCGTCCAATGCGTCGCGAGGCTGACGAACAGCACGATGAATATGCTCATCACGAAGCCGCCTTGCAGAAAAGCGTACGGTAACACGACGACCGTCGCGCCCATGGACGACGCCATCAGCGTCAACACGACTCGCAAAGGCGACGCGTGGCCTGGCGCGAGCTGGTCGAGCGGCACGAACTCGCGCGGTGACGAGAGCAGGTCGCTGTCCACGTGGTGCGTGCCTTTGCCATCGACGTATGGAGACGCCTTCTCTGCCGGCGGCACGAAGTCGTAGCTGCGGTTCTTGCGGTACTTGCGCACAGTCTTGCCCATGTTGCTCACAACGAAGCTGGCGGACTGAATGCTCGAGTTTGCCGCGTGACTGCACGAGCGCCGGCATCTATGGACCAAATTCCAAGGCGTCGTGGGTGGCTCTTGCCGTCCATTCTGGGCCGCACAAGTTCCGGTATTTTCTTGCTCGAAAGATCGTCGGATCTTGAAAGGTCGCATTGAGCCCAACAGTTGCAATGTTCAATGATTAGTTGCAAAATCACAACCGTAATGATACATGTGATCAGTGTCGTGTCCAGCGTGGCATCTACAGCTCCGTAAGACTGTCTTGGGGTACACCAGTTGCCGACGTGTCTTGTTCTCGACTCTGGCTCGTGTCAACGTCGAAACCGGAAGACTCTGGCGGCCCTTGGTCTCGGTCGCGGTGTCGCCGTTTGTCCGATTTTCTGCGGCTCTTGCCTTCCTCCTCTGCCTCCCCACCGTCTTTTCCCTTCTTACGATGCTTTTTCTTCTTCTTGTCTTCGGATGAATCCCCTTTGCTTCCTTTGGAGGACTTTTCTGAGCTGGTCGACGCTGAGGTTGCTTCCGATGATTCCAACGCACGAGAGCTGCCACCGGTCTTTCCTAGCGTTCGGCCGCTACTCGATTGCTTCTTCAGCTTTTCACGCTGAGCTTGGCGCTGCTTGAGCTGCAACTTCTTCTTCCGCTCCTTTTCTTGCTCTTGCAGCCGCTGCCAGTCATCTTGGAACTGAGCACTATCAGCATCCGACGCCAGAAGATCCGTGCCGTCTGTGGACGAAGTCACGGACGCCGATCCCCACGTTGACTCCTCGGCAGGTTCACCGCTCGACTTTATCGAGTCGAGTTCGTCGTCCAGTTTGCTTGATGTGGCTCGAGGGCTTCGAGTCTTTAACAAAATAGTCTCTTTCTCGTCCATCGTCTCCGGAACAGAGGCAACTGCAGCAGTGATTGATGAGACTACAGTCTCTGCAGGTGGGCCCGCTGTCTTGCTGGAGCGCGACTTGGGCTTGATCTCGAAGCTGAACCCTGGATCATCGTCATCGCTTCGATCTTCCTCCGAGAGATTTCCAAATCCACTCGAAGGATCACCCAGTAGATCATCGAGGTTCAGGCTCGGCGATTGTCCGAGAACATCACTTGACGAGCTGTCCAGCAAACCGTCACGAAACCGAAGTGCCTTCTTCCGGCTGCTGCCAAGGCTAACTTCAGGTTCCCAAAGCTGTTCCTCTGCGACGTCCACCTCGACAGGATTAACGATCATTTCTCGAATTGGCGTTTGCTTCGACGGTTTCCGATCGTCTGTGTCATCGTCGAGAAGAGCCAGTGGGTCGAATCCTTGACCGGTGAGCTCGTCATCGGGAATGCCTTCAATCACGACGGGTGTGGCGTCTTGCATCTCACTCGTCGAATTCAACGATTGCTCATCGTGATGCTCGGCATCGTCGTAGCGTGTAATTGGAGCTCGGGCCTCGTCACCACTCCGATCTTCCGTTGTCGCTATCATTGTGTTGGGCAGCTTTTCTTCGGCGGTAGACGGAGGCTTTTCAGGAACTCTCTCGTTCACGACTGGCTCCCGATCAGAGTCATCCGTGTCCTCATCTGATGGCGTGAAGAGCTGGCCTAGGAGTCGGCTAGAGGAGCCTAGTCGCTCAGGTACGATCAACGGCAACGGTGCGATCTCCTCGTCTTCAGAAGAATCCGCTCGCGGAGGCTCAACTGAAACTGGTTTCGATACCGGCGTTTTTGATGCACGCCGGCTCCGTAGTGTCTTCAAAGTCGACGAAAACTCTTCGTCTGAAGAGACTTCCTTCGCTGGGATGACTGGGGCACTTACAGAGGGCACGGGATCCGGTTCCTGTCGAACCACGTCGTCAGAACGACGTCGTCGTGAACCTCGACCGGTGGTTGAGGGCTTTATCTCCTCATCTGAGCTCGGCGCACGTTCGGTAGTACCCTTCTGCTTCGTCATGGCAGGATTCGACGGTGCATCGAACAACGAGTCCATATCGTGGTCACTACCTGAGTCGAAGAGCGCGTCGATCGTGTCCTTCTTTTTCGGCTTCGGCTTGGTAACCTCTTTTGGAAGGACATCGGCAGCGACAGAAGCGTGTCTTGTGACTGGCTTTTCATCTGCATCATCCGAGTCTTCCCGCTGCTTCGACTTCGACGGCTTCGGGGTCTTGCTGAATCGACTCGTGGATGGCTTCTCACGGCTGGAATCGCTGCCTGAGTCAGAAGTAGTACGCTTCGATCCTCTCTTGACCTTTCGTCTCGACAATTTCGTTTGGCCTCGCTCTTCGTCGCTATCATCACCGCCCTTTGCAGATACCCCTTCGCCAATTTGAAACAGCGCCTCGTAGTTGCGAGTTCCAAGCACTCCTTGTGCTTCACTCTCAGCCGGAGCATCCTCGAACAAGTCGGCAAACGAATCCTTGCGCTGTCGCCGCAACTTTTGTGGGATGACTGAGCTTTCAGGCGCGAGTTCCTTCTTTGAGGACCTTCGCTTCGACGATGACGACTTCTTCTTCCGTGGCTTTTGTTCTTCTTCACTGCCGTCGCTGTCGAAGATACTTTGCTTTCGACTTTGTCGCGGTGGACTACTTGCAGGTTGGTGCGTTCCTCGCTTTCGGAGAAGCTGCTTCAGTGCTTCAAGCTCACCCTCAAGCGTGGAGATCTTGTCCACAATGATTCCGTCAATCTCGTCAGGTGGATCTTCGTCAACTGGTTGTAGCACTTCCGATCTCCGTGTCGAAGCCCGTGGCCGTTCTTCTCGCCGTGATTCCACTTGCCGTGGAGCGCTGACCGGTTGTGGAGATGGCTGATGCACACGGTCTTGGTAGATTTGAGGTGCACGGCCAACATTTGCCGGAACGTACGTCCCCGAGTTCGAGTCGAAAACATAGTCGTTGGGCTTCTCGAAGTCGGCAAAGAAGTCATCGATCGATTCCTTCTGCTTCCCTCCGCGCGTACTTGAAGCCGAACTCTTGCCACGAATGTCATCCATGATCGTTCTCCTCGGCGCTTCCTCTTGATATTCTTCATACTGACGAGCGGGCTGTGACACGGCGTCGTACGTCTCGTATTGTTCATGGTATGCCGTCTCGCGTGGTACATCATAGTAACTTGGAGTAGTCTCCGGTGCAGGTGTTGCATAGCTGCTGATAGCATTCCACTGCGTCGTCGGGTTCGACGCACGGAAAGCTTTGCCGGTGCTTGGTAGGCCGAGGTCCTGGGTCAGATCCTCGTCTGGCTCATCGTGCCGAGGGCGGTCGAAGCGGTCAGCGCCAACGGGTCCGGTGATACGCGCGCCGTACGCATCGTCTCGTTTCCATGACCGTGTTGGTAGACCGGCGATCGTTGATGCTGATGGCGCGAACGAATTTGCCGATTTCTTGGTTGGTGAGTCAAACAGGTCGCCAAACGTGTCGCGGCGGCTTCGAGATGATCTTCGCCTTTCCATTTTTCCAACGCTCTCCACACCAGCCGAACCTCCAATCACGGATGCGCGGACTAAACTCTCCGCTGGCGCTTGTGATGACGGTACCAGGTATCCAGTCATTGTGTGGCGAAATGCAACGCTGCTCTGGGATTCTGCTCGGAAGCGATCGGCATCGGCCATCGTATACCGTCCATCGAAGCCGTGCTCGTCAGGGGCGATCACTCGCGGGTCGTAGTCGAGTTCGTCGTGAACAGGAGGCTCAGGCACACCGAACGCAGCGGGTCGAGGCATCTCGAGTGGAACAAGCTGTTCGGTCGGGCTCACAGCACTAGGCTGCGCTACTGGAGCACTGGGAGGGAGAGTTGGCGCTGGCTTAGCCTCTTCAGCTCGCTTAGGGACATCGGTGCGAGAAACAGAAGCAGCAGGTGGAGGATCAGCGCTGGCTTTGCTTTTCGACATCCCGAAAAAACGTTTCAGCGCTCCAGTGAAACCACGACCGCCTTCTTTTCCTTCGGGTGAATGCGACTTGCGTCTCGTTTGCTCTGCTTGCTGGGCGGCAGCGGACGCTGCGGCGATCTCTGGTGCCTCAATGAGCGTTCCGGAGCTGTTGTCACTCGATGGCCCGATGACAGAAGGACGCGGCATCGTTGGCGCGACAGCATACCCAGGAGTGAGTGAGATGGATTTCTGGTGCTCACGCATCACGCTGTCGTAGTACCCGGGCGCTTCGTCGACGATCAGCTTGTCTGCGTCATCGCTGTAGAACGTCGATCGCTCAGCAGTCTTCAGCGTGGGCCGCACGACCACGATCGCGTTTTCATACGAATCAGCCGCGGATACGTAAGATGCCGACGCACTTGACGGCATGAGCTCGTCCATTGTCATGCGGTCGTCTGATCTCGCACTCGAATGGCCACTTCGAACGACGGACGACCTCGCATGCGCTCCTGTCGCCGGTCGCTTGGTTTCATTGGTCGGCTTCGGCATCGCGAACGCGTCGTGGTCGTCCTCAGATGCGTCGTCGCTCTGGTTGTCGTTCGTGAACTGCACCGCAAACAGCGAGTCCCGTTTCTCGATGACCTTTGGTCGCAAGTACGCTTCGCTTCGGCGTTCGTCGTTCCTGGTGGCGTTTCGTTTCCCCTTTCCTCGGTCGTCGTCGTCCACAGGGTCATCGAACCACGCGTCGTCACTCGTATCGAACAGTTCACTCGACGGTTCTTCGTAGGCGGCTCCGCGACGATCGTTCTTGCGGCCCGCACTCTCTCGTCGACGCTGCGTATCCGACGAAAACACGCCAACGAAGCTCTGGCGGGTCTTCGACTTCGGCTCGGTAGGGGTCTCGGCCTCGGACATGGACATTCGACCGGTGGCCGCCATGGTATGGCGTCCCGTGCCATTGGCGAGCTCCACGTTACAGTAGGAACACACGCGATGCTTCCCGTGGGAGCCAGGAAAGCGCCAGTACGACGAGCAGTCCGAGCAGATCACTCGCCCGCAGTGTCTATTCACCACCAACGCTTCGTTAGCCATGAAAGCCTTGTCTGATCGCAGCCAAAACAGCAGCAGGGGACGTACCGACAGTGGTGTTTGCGCTTCAGCAGCGAGAAATCGTTGGTGCACACGAAGCAGGCCGACACGTCCACGTCCCTCTCCCACTCGATGCCCTGGAAGAGCTCCTGGCTGCGGCGCCGGCGGTGCTTCTTCGATCGTTTCTGCGCGTTTCCCATTTGAGACGGTGTCGTCGCCCTCAGCAGCCCGCCGTCCGTCGATTTCGACACGAAGCTCGCGACGCTGGACGCAGGCGTGTCTGGGTACGCAAGCGACGGCGCACTGCGCATAGCGGACGCACGGGCGTCGCTGGGACGCGGCATGGCGGCCTGCGACCGAGAGCCGCCGTTTCCGTAGAAATCATCGAACTCCCCGTCGTCCTAGCGGCGACAAAGCGGCAGAAATCAGCACAGGAGTCACATGAGCATGCAGCTAAACACTTCAAATACATGGACAGAGGCATTGCTGTAGCAGATATGCCACAGAACGGTCAACATACCTCGGTGAAGAACGGATCGTCCATGCTTCTTCGACTCGATCCCCGATCGGCGTCGTTTTTCGACGTTGTTGTGTGACACCCGCATCCAGTTCAAGGCGAAGAAACAATCTGGTGTAAGCCACATGCTGTTCCACATGCTTGTCTGGTACACACCAGATGTCCGGTTTCTGACCCAAGGATGGTGTGATAATCCTCATTTGAGTGACTAGGTCATGGGCCAGCTGATTTCAGCTTTTCATAGTGACATCGCGCCCCATCGCCCCAAGCTGAACAGCAAAGGCCAAAGGGTGATGCGGTGAGGTGCCGGCGCGAGTGTCTCCGCTAATATCGAACGAACAAGTTGAGAACCGGCGGTGAAGGAGCGCACAGAGAACCAGGTCGGATCGCTACACGAGCGCGTCATACGCAGCGCGCGCCGTAATGCAGGCGCCGACGAATACCGGTCCAAATCGGCGAGCGGACGGCCGAGAAAGCCGTCCGAATCGAGCAGCTTCGACTGGAAATGGGGTGGGTCGGACTGAAGACGATACGCTGGTCAGTCCGCGCACAAGCTTTTGTCTGCTAGAAGCCACAGCCGAAGATCGGGACAGCGCCGTGTCCTCCACGGTGGCTCTGCACTCGCCTCATGTCCACGTTCACTACCAGGCCCACGGGACTGGGCCAGCTCCGGCAGCTCCGGCAGCGCCACCTCGGCGACACGTGACGTACAACCGCAACGCCAGTAGCGCCTACACCCCTCCACTTCCCCCACGCTCGCCACACAAGACGCCGTATGCATCCAGTTCCGTCATGACCGTGCCTGCGATGCTGGAAGGAATGGACGCAGACGGAAGCGTCGCGGCCAGTGGCGACGACCACGACGACGCGCAGATCGACTCGATGCGAGGCCTCTTCCGCGTGGATTCCAGTGTGTTCGCAAACCCCGACAACATCGCGCCGTCGCTCCAGACTTCTATCATCATGGGCGAGTCCCAGATCGTCGGTCAGAACGGTACGCTGGCCAGTTTGTATCCAGGCAAGCGAAGGCAGCGAAGAGCTACGGACGCTATTGCGCCAGATCCGGCTGTGATTGTTGGCGCGACGTCCCACCACTCGATCAACGACACAATCAACCATCTCCATCACCACCACACGGGCGACACAGAGGAGAGCACGGCGGGTGGCGAGTCGCCCATCGATCCGTCGCTGATGACTGGAGGCTCGGACGACTTTTCTTCTCGAGGCAACAGCGTGTTCGATACTAGCGCCCCGACTGACTGGCGGAGACTATGCTGTATGAACAAGCGGAGATCACACACAGCGCCTGCTGAGCACCGGACAGTGTGGATTTTCCTCAAGTCCCTCTGGGCTCGCATGCACATGACGTGGGACTCACAGTTCCTCTTCTTCACGCTCGCGCTCGCTGTCATCAGTATCCCAGTCGCGGTTGGAGTTGCCGCCGCCCTGAAGGCGACCGTTCATGCGTCATTCAGGTCCCGTTGCCAGCTTCGATATTTCGACCGCGACGAAGTGGAATCGAAGGTGTCACTCGCGGCCTTGGCGTCAGTGATGATCCCACTGATGAATCATCTCGTACTGCTGCTCGTGTCGCTGTGGATCGCGATTCGTTGCAGCTACAGCCGCAAGCGCGTGCTCAAGAGCTCTCACACGAGCACGACAGCCACCTTGAGTACGTTCGCCTTCCCTTGTCGTCGTTGAACTTCGGCATCTAACATTCTACCTTTGTGTGCAGCCTCGGCGTTCATGCTCCCGTGCTACGAATTCATTTGGTACACCGTCAGCTTTCTCAATCTCGCCGGTGTCGTTCTCCACGTCGTCAGCTACTACCCGTTGTCGTACGAATCGTCGCCCGACAACATGTACATTCGCCTCGACCACAAGGCGTCGTACCCGTGTGAGGTGGTCGAGATCCCGTTCACGTGGATGCTCCAACTGCTGCCGTTTCTCATGGCCCAGCGATCGATCTCGCACGAGGCTGTGCGTCGAGCGATCGCGTACTCAGGTTTGATCTGTCTTCTCATCCTCGTGCTCCAGATCACGTTGTACAAGGAAGGTCGCGGTACCATGGGCGGCATCTCTATCGGAGTGCACATTTTGCTGCTCTCCTTTTACTGTTGGGCGAAGTTCCTGTCGCATGCTCGATCCAGCTTCGACTTCTTCTTCGTGATCGCCGTACTCGACTCATTCACGACAATCACCGTCGAATTCATCGCGCTCGGCCATGGCTCGAATCTGCATCCCTCGTCGTCGCTGATGATCGGCCAGTGCATCATCATGAGTCTCGACGCGATCCTCACCGTCGCGATCTTGCTCTCTCTCCGCGCCGATACCCGGTACTGGCTCGGCATCGACGATTCGAATGCCAGTGTGCGCCACCCTTTCAAGCAGTACATGCGGCATTTGTCCGAGCGTGGCATGATCACCAACTTCTCCACGCGTACATCAGTCTACGACGTGCACCGAATGATCGAAGAGCACCGCAAGTCGGTCGTTGACTTCTCGGCGCTCAAGCTCGAGTGTGTTATCGGTCAGGGAGCGACGTCGATCGTCATGCGAGGTGTGCTGCGTCCCCACAAGCCCATTGCGCTCAAGATCTACACGTCAGTTCAAGTCACAGACGAAGAAGTCCAGCGGTTTTCGCGCGAGACGGCGCTGAACGTCCAGCTCTCCCATCCGAACATCGTCAAGTTCTATGGGCTGTGTGTCGTGCCACCGTCGATCTCACTTGTTTTCGAGTTTTGTGAATACGGCGGACTCGACCACGTGCTGCGCAATGGAAGCATGAACTCTCTCTCGACCAAGCTGCGAGCGTGGCTCGATGCCTGCCGAGCAGTCGCGTACTTGCACAGCTTCTCACCGCCGCTGTTGCACCGTGACATCAAGTCGGACAACTTTCTCGTGGGCCAGGACTTCACACTCAAACTCGCTGACTTCGGTGAGGCCAACTTGCTGCGTCCTCGGTCTGACGGCACGATGACCATCGCTGGAACTGTCGACTACATGGCCCCGGAGATGATTCTGGGCGGCAAGACGGCCCGATACGGCACGGGCGTTGACGTGTACAGCCTCATGATCACGCTGTGGCAAATCATGGTCCCCGACCGCAGTCCGTGGGAAGGACGCTCCCACCTGGAAGTGTACACGTGCGTCACGAACGGCGAGCGACCGCCTTTACTACCCAGCATCCCTAGTGGCTGCGTCGAGATCCTGGAAGCCGGCTGGGTAGCCAACCCCTCCGAACGAGTGGCAGTCGAAGATATCATTCCGAAAGTGCACCAACTGTGGCTGCTATCGACCCACCAGAAAACGCTCAAGCGCACCAAGTAAATGAATGCTCTTGAAGGCTGCCCATGAGCACGGCAGTGCATGATGACTTCAACGTGAAATTTGCCAAGTAATAGATGATCGTGTGTCTTCAAAATCGCGCTTTCAAAAACGGAACTTCTCCTAGGCGTCCACCGTGCCCGCGGGTTGGACCAAGGAAATGGTCGCAAAACTGAAGGGGAACCCCAAATCGGAGTTGCGCGAGGTTCCCATTGTCTAAAGTGTGATCACAAGCAATAAAGCCGTTTACCTTTAGAAAAGGTTTGGGTCACATTCAATTTGTTTCTGTAAACGCATCATATGCAGGCTTCGGCTAAGCAGCTTAGTAGCAGAGACGGAAGAACGAGCTCCAAACGCACGAGGGATCGGCCAGGCACTGCGTACGGGTAACGCGCTCGTCGCAGCTCAAGGACGGCGTCGGCACAGGGGTACGCGTGGTAGGAGCAGGCGTACGTGTGGTCGGGGCAGGCGTACGTGTGGTCGGGGCAGGGGTACGCGTGGTTGGAGCTGGGGTACGAGTGGTAGGGGCTGGCGTTGGGGCAGCCGTCGGGGCACGTGTGGTTGGGACTGGCACAGGTGCGGCCGTTGGCGTCGAGCCACCGCTCTTCTGGATCACGGCGACGGCGTCGACGAGACCGTAACCGTACTGGTTGTTCGGGTACACCGAGTTGCCGGTACCACCGCACGTGCCGCTGACAGCAGGCAGCGCCTGGTTGGTCGTCGAGATCAACAGCGAGCGGACCTCTTCGAACTTGAGGCCTGGCTTGGCCGTGAGCAGCAGCGCGACGACTCCCGAAACGTGGGGAGTGGCCATCGACGTGCCGGAGATGGTGTTGTAGTCCGTGTTGCCAGTGTTCCAAGCGGCACGGATCATATCACCAGGAGCAGAGATGTCCGGCTTCACGCGCTTCTGGCTCGTGATCGTTGGACCACGGCTGCTGAAGTCAGCGAGGCCATTGTTGATATCCGTCGCACCCACTGCGATCACGTTCGAGTACTCGGCAGGCGAGCCAGCCGTGCTGCACGTTGGTCCGTCGTTACCGTTGGCGATAATTGGGATGATTCCAGCGGCGATCCAGGCATCGACAACCGACTGATACGACGGGTCGTCACCTGGGCCACCGATGCTGTAGCTCACGAGGTGCGGCGCCTTGGAGCAGTCCCGGTTGTTGCCGGCGGTGTCCGTCGGGCACGTAATCCACTGACCACAGGTGAGCAGGTCAGCCTCAGAGCACCCACGACCACGGCAACCCTTGCACGACATCCAAGTAGCGCCAGGAGCGACACCGACTCCACCGGAGCCAACCGCAGTCGAAAGCGTGTGGGTGCCGTGGCCGTGGCTGTCGTAAGGCGCAGCAGCCTGCTTCTCAGGGTCGTACCAGCCGTACGTGCGGCGTTGGTTGGCCTTGATGGTCTCGTGGGTGCCTAGCACTCCCGAGTCGATGTGGCCGAAGATGATGCCCTGGCCAGTGTTGCCCGACGCCCACACATCCGTGGCCTTGACACGGGTGACACCCCACTCGGTCGCCTGGATGGTGGCCGTGGTGTTAACGACCTTAACCTCTGGCAGGCTGAAGATCTTCTCCTCACGGAGCTCAACGATCGACGGCAACGTGGCCAGCTTCTCCACAAGGGCGAAGCTCGCGTCCTTGAAGATCATAGTGTTGGAGATCCACAGCGACTGGCTGGACGAGAACAAAGGTTCGGCCGAGGCAGCCTCCTTAGAGAGCAGAGCCGCCACCTCGCTCTGCGCAGCAGCGGTGTTGGCCTCAAGGACCGAGACGAGCGCCGAGATCTTGGACGCACGATCGGCGTAGTCAGCCTCGTGCACGGACTCGATTGGGTTCGCGACGGCATCCTTGAACGTGGCCACGAGGTTCACGGTGCCCTGCTGGCGAAGGGCACGGTGGACGCCGCTGTGGACGCGTGGAAGTGCGTCGGTCTGGCCGAGCGATCCAGCGGCAACGGCAGCGAAGGCGACGATGGAGACAATCCGGGCAACCATTGTGAGAAGCGCTTGGAGTCTTGAGCTGAAGAGCGCGAAATGGGGAATGAGAACCTCAGGAGCCCACACGAAGGTGTGAGAATCTACCGTTGGTGAGCTGCCGTGTCAGCCCCCCCCCCCCCC
>JAADXN010000480.1:0-22470 GCA_023337875.1 Pythium apleroticum | reverse complement strand
GATGCCCGCCTTTCTCACTCACCGCTAGCGCCGCCGTTCGCTTCTGGTGGAGCCGCATATACGCAACGTGGTCTGCAATGGGGATCGTGGATAGCCGTCTGGATATGTTCTCTGCCAGCGCCATCTCCCGCGAACGCTCTTTGATCGCTCGATCCATGACTACGGCGGCCAAGTGCTTCGCTGGTTTGGGCAACGCAGGCACCGCCGACGCCACGGCCGTTGCCACTGGCTTGATACTCATCACCACAGACGCAGACGTCACTGATGATGGAAGTGCAACCGCATGTTGCTTCACTGGTGCTTGGCTGGGGGAATTGTGGGCGAGCGCCACGCGACGCACGTGCTCGTCGAGAAACTTCTCCGCCTCGTGGACGTTTCCATCCACGGAGTACGTGTGATACGTATCCGCCGAGAAGAAAGGCGCTTCTTTCTCTATGGTGCCATCCTCACTCGCTGGAGCCCGGGCCTTGCGCTTGCGTGAGAACAGAGGCGGCGGCACGGCGAACGGATTCTCCATTTTGCATGTGGAGCTGCTCGATCAGCAGCTCATTCGCCACCGACATTGACAGACCATCACTCCTTATTTTTGTAATTTCAGCAAATCAAGTCGACAATGAGTCAAATATTGACCAATCACACTGTGTTGGAGCTCTTTGTTGGCGATTCCTCCAACGCCAACAAGCCACGCACAAAGCTTCGGAACGACAACTCGAAGATGTCGGTGCTGCTGGACACGACGCTGGGCGAGATCGTCGTGGATCTGTATGTGGAGGACTGCCCTCTGGCCTGCAAGAACTTCCTGAAGCTCTGCAAGACCAAGTACTACAACAACGTGCTGTTCTTCAACGTGCAGGAGAACTTCATGGCGCAGACGGGCGACCCCACGGGCACGGGCAAGGGCGGCGTGTCCATCTACGGGCAGCTCTACGGCGAGCAGGCCAAGTTCTTCGAGGACGAGATCAAGCCGCACTTGAAGCACAACCGCAAGGGGCTGTTGGCGCTGGCGAACCAGGGCGCGCCGCACACCAACGGCTCGCAGTTCTACTTCACGACCCGCGGCGACGACCTCGAGTACCTGGACGGCAAGCACACGATCTTTGGCGAAATCGCGGAGGGCATGGACGTGCTGGAC
The DNA here is from genome assembly GCA_023337875.1 of Pythium apleroticum. NCBI lineage: Eukaryota > Oomycota > Peronosporomycetes > Pythiales > Pythiaceae > Pythium > Pythium apleroticum. The sequence goes on along the minus strand of JAADXN010000480.1, from coordinate 21,338 downwards.
AAGATCAACGGCTTGTACGTGGACAAGGACTCGCGCCCGTACCAGGACGTGCGTATCAAGCACACGTACGTGCTGGACGACCCGTTCCCAGATCCGGAGCTGCTCCAGATCCCGCCCAAGTCCCCAGAGCGAGAGCGTCCAGAGGAGGAGACTGTGGATGTTCGATTGGCAGCAGATGAGAAGCTGGATGATGCGGACGGCCGCACGGAGGAGGAGATCGAGCAGAGTCTGCGCGAGAAGGAGGCCAAGTCGCGGGCCGTGGTGCTCGAGATGATCGGCGACCTCCCGGACGCCGACGTCAAGCCGCCGGACGAAGTGCTGTTCGTGTGCAAGCTGAACCCTGTGACGGAAAGCAGCGACCTGGATATGGCGTTCTGCCGCTTCGGGCCGTGCAAGGCCGAGGTGATCCGCGACTCGAAGACGGGCGACTCGCTGTGTTATGCGTTCGTGGAGTTCCAGGACAAGCGCCACTGTGAGGAGGCGTATTTCAAGATGAACAACGTACTGCTGGACGACCGCCGGCTGAAAGTGGACTTCAGTCAGTCGGTGTCCAAGCTGTGGAACAAATTCAAGCGCCGTCCGTGGGAGCAGCACAGCAAGGCCGACGGCGATCCGTACAGCAGTGAGAAGAACGGCAACAGAGGACGACGCGATGTGAACGTGGGAAAGAACTTGCGGCTCAAGCACCAGCCAGTGCGTCGTGGAGGGGACTTTGAGCTTGTGGGAAGTGATGACGAGCAGCCACAACGAGCTCGAGCGGACCGCCACAACAGTGGCGACAGGGGCCACCGTGACTCGCGTCCGAGAGACAAAGACCGTGGCCGCGACCGTGATCGTGATCGTGAACGCGCCAGTCGACGCTCACGCAGTCGTGAGACGTCGCCCACAGCCCACAAGAAGCGTGACAAGGACCGCAGTCGAAGCCGAGGTCGCGACCGTGACGACCGCAAGTCGACGAAAGACAGCGGAAGAGACCGCAGCCGTGACCGCGACCGCGGCAAAGACCGAGAGCGTGACAGTGGGCGTGGTCGAGACCACGTTCGACGCAGTCGCGACCGCAATGATGGCCGCAAGAAGTCGAGACGAAGCCGCAGCCGCAGCCGCAGTAATTCCTACGACCGCGGCAGTAGCAAGCGTAGATGAATTTTCTAAAAGAGCGAGAGCCTCTTATTGGTTTTGTGTGAGTTTTTTGGAGTGATGGCTTTCCAGTGACGCGAGGTAGCGATGGATGAAGTATCGCTCGTCCTGCACGGCATCCAGCGGCTCCACGCGCATCAGATAAAGCTCTCTCGCGTCTTCCCACGCGATCGGCTGGCCATCCGAGACGCGTCTCGCGTCCACGATGTGGGGATCGTGCGGCAGGATGTTGTCGTCGAAGAACAACGCATGCACGCTCGAGTCCGCTTCGTCCACAAGCAGTAGCTTACCGGCGCTCGCAGCCTCCACGTTGGTGAACCAAAACGGATAGAAGTCGCGCAGCGCCAGCGTGGCCTGGCTCTCTCGCCACCGGTGCGTGAGGAAGCCGTGGATCGTGTCGAGGCCCTGAATGACCTGCACGCCGTCGACGGCTCCGTAGAAGCTCTCGAAGCTTTCGTCCACAGTCTTGGGCTGTTTGAACGTGCCCATGACGAGTGCCGTGGCGGCATCCGAGCGGTAAAATGTACCGAACCGGTGGTCCTCTCCGTCCGCCGTCGAGAGATGCAGTCGTCGATCGACGGAGCCGTCGCTACCGTCCATCAGCGTCGAGCCAGGCGAGGAGAACGGGTGCTGGCCGCTGCAGAACAGGTTGAACTCCTGGGCGATGCGGTGCAAATCGTCGCCGTACGTGCGGAACACGAGGTTGAACTTGGTGCCCCTTTCATGCAGAAACTGCAGCAGCCGGAAGAACGCAGGGATTATGAAGAAGTACTCGGACTCGTCCAGTCCGGCGGCCACGACCCGTGCGTCGCTGCGGTCCACAGACGTCGGCAGCTGCAGCTTGGCGAGCAGCTCGTCGTGCTCGTGCTTGAACGCGTGGCCCGGATTCCCAGGCGACGTGAAGTCTTGGCGACGGACTTTGCGCATTTTCTTGTTGTAGTTGGCGTCCATCGGATCGTGGGACGGCGGGTACTGTCACGTTCCCACACAGGCAAACGCCTCAGTGAGATCTCGCCAAAGCCAACGAAACCCACTCACGGTCTCACCTTAATGCGGAGGAATCTGCCGTAGGAGATCGCATCGCCTGGGTCGGCCGCTGGGTCGGATGACAGCACAGGCTCTCCGTTCCACGTCCACGTCTCGCCGTAGTCGTTCGCGAAGCCGTAGGCTCGCTCCGTGAGCAGGTCGTTCAGGATGTGGTGGAGCCCTTTGCCCTGCACCGGGTCGTGCATGATCACCGTCTACAGGCCGATTCAAACGCAGTGAGCCACGCAACGCACAGCCTACGGACTCCTGGGGATTCGCTACGCGCGCACCTTGTTCACATCGAAATACAGCACGATGTGCGGCCCGACCGCACCCTCGTTCTCCGCCATCTTCGCGACCTGCCAGCAACCTGTCGAATGGGTCTCGCTCTGTACGGCGTCGATGATTGGCTGAAAAACGAGCTGCGGACGATGTTCATTGTACCCATGTCCACATTGACCAAGCCTCATGCTCTCAGAGTGCAGCTTTGGTTTCGGATATGCAAGCGTACTGTACTCCGTGGCTTTCAGTGTTTCGTTTCTTGCTGCTCCGAAGACGTGGCATTGCGTGGACTGCTGAGGTTCGATGGGATTCCCATCGTGAGCAGCCCTGAGCCAATGGACAGCCGCCGCGTGTGGTCTGTGCTGCGGTCTTTGTCGCGCATTTGCTGCGCCTGCTGCAGCAGCGGCGCCACGTCGACCTCAGGCAGCGACTGCAGCAGCTTCAGTGCGCCTGTGAAGCCTTCGTTGAGCAGCTTCGCACGCTGGGAACGCAGCAATGCACAGCACACGTAATGTAAGAAGCTGAAGCGCTTGGGGTCAGCGAGGAGTGCGTCCCAAATCCGCAGCGTGGACGCCATGGGAAACTCGCGCGCCAGCAGTGTCATGTACCAGCGGAAGCTGTAGAAGTCTGGCGACAGGCCAATCGAGTTCTGTGTCAACACGATGAGGAACAATCAGTCAGTGAGTTCTGTGTGTGCTTTGACGGGGCGGCGACTTACCAAGTGCTGCCACAGTAACGCGTCGTGCTGCCGTAGCAGGACGGTGAGGCGCGTCATCTGAGTGTCCACGCCAGTCTTGCTGGGGTCTCGAGGCGACTTGCTGTACAGCAGCTTAGCCGAGTTCATGATCTCCGTGAACGCGTAGAACGCATCGGCCTCTGTCTCATTGGCCCACTCGTCGTTTTCATCCGAGCCGAAGACGTACACGAGCGGCGCCAGGATTTCGTTCATGCCTTGCATGTAGCCGAGGTCTGGATTGAGCCTAGCGTAGACGAACAGGATGCGAAGCATCCACTGCTGCTGGATGCCACCGTCTGAGAAGAATGATAAGTCGCTCTGTGTGCGAGATACATCCTAGAAAAGCAGCCTCAGGTATTAGATTCATCACCATCTCGCTTGTCGAGAATCGGCGTCGCACCTTTTCGATCTCTCTCATTAGCGAGGCGTCTCGAGCGAATGGCTGGGAATCTTTACGCGTCAAAGTCGGTATCTCGCGCTGCTTCATTTCCGCTGGCTCCTGCTCAGGTGGGGGTTGTGTTCGGACAGTCTGGCACTCGCGTCGACAACGATGGTACTGAGCTCGCTTCTCCTTGAGAGACTCGGGCCACGACGACGGGTCATCGTTGTTCATGATTCCCAGCAGTATACGCCACAGCAGCGGGCGATTTCCTGCGTTCAGCCCGTTGAAGGTCTTGGCTCGTATGTCATCAATCGTTGGTGGAGCAGTTGCCAGTTCCTCTGCGCTTTCGTCGGTGGCTCTTTCCTCGGGGCTCTCATTTTTGGTCACCGCGGTGGCATTGTTGGATACTATCACAGGCGGCGCGTCGCTTGTGCCGAGAGAGTTGCGTCGCTGGGATTCCGTCGTCATACTCGTCACCATCACTGTATCATATTCCACGACGCTGCGCCGCACGTGCAAGCGGTCGTTCGCCGTCGTGAGCATTGGCGTCCGAAACCACACCAGTCGCGTCGTTTCAAGATCGCATCTGATCCGCTCAGGCTGAGACATCTGCAATTCATACAAATACCAAGTCCTACTATCCTCAGAGTCACCGCCATCTGATGCCCGTCATTCCCATCTGCCCATAAACAGCTCCGGACTGGAAATGGGTCGCGATGGCTTCCAGTGACGATGAGTCTCATCATGAGATGGTGGCGTCTGCTGTGACAAGTGTGCACACCCATGAGAGTCAAACGGCCGCTCGCTGCCGCATGGACAGCCAGCCGCAGCTGCAGGGCGTTATCACCACAGACTGTCTTGTCGTGTGGTGGTGCGTCGAGCAACCCACCGACGGCGGGGTCTGGATATCACGAGGCGAGTCCCATGGCCATGGACGGTGGCTGGCTTCTGCAGACTGGCATGGATGAAGCGCGACTGCCACGCGAGAAGAAACTCGCGGACGATTCGCAAATGTTGGGAATCGATATTGACAAAGATACTTTGCGGTGGAGCGGAGTGCTATGCCGGACGATCGGAATGGCCCCACGGCAGCAGTGATACCTGAGTTCTGAAATGGTATTGCGACGCAGTCGACCAGCGCATCTCCTCACCGTTCATGTCGCTGCTTGAAGCGGCGAGACAGTGGCTGCCCATGGAGATGCGATTGTGGGCGCCCCCTGTTTGCGCCTGTACTCAAGCCACCGCCGCGACTGTGCCGAGTGTATTTCGTCAACCCAAGGACTTGCAGCGACTGGAGTCGCCGTCGCGGTCTCTTCATGCTGAAGTGCGTGGGATCGTATCGTCAATCGCTTCCTCGCCAGTCAGTATCCAGTGTTGGACACTCTCTTTCAAAGCCGCTATCGTAAATTCTCAGAATCGGTTCCCATCTTGGCCCAATTTTGTTCCCAAATTTCGAGATGATGGTTGAAATCTGACGGTCACAATCATCCAGATTGGGGACAATTGGGTGGTTATCTACTTGGGTCATTGGGTGTTTGGGTGGATGATGGGCGTCAGATCACCTGAGCTGAGCTCCTGAGCTCCTGTCGGGCCGGACGGAAGAGAGAACAACCGGCCAAGACGTCGAAGCACCAAGTGGCCACCCCGCACACGGCGCCTCACGCACACGCTCACTACCCTCCGCACAGCCTCAGCGACACGGAGCGCCCCTACGCCACGTAGAGACGCGTCCGACCGACTTCGCTGCTTCCGCTCTCCACGAAGAGCGCTTGTTCTGCGAGAAAGGCGCTTCGTCGATCCGAAGACCCAGACCAAACCACCCGACCCCCAACACAGAGATTGATGGCACAGAACGGAGCGATGGACGCCGACCGACGGAACGCGGCCGACGCCGCTCGTGCGACCGCCAAGGAAAACGCGAACGGCGCTGGCAATGGAGCCGCCGGCAATGGCAGCGGCACGCCGCTCCAGGGCGCGAACGCCGACCTGCTGCTCAACATGATGAACTGCGTGGACACGTCGCTGTTCTCGCCGCAGCAGCTCAGTAGCTGGGAGCAGATGAAGCAGCGCATCCGCAACGCTGTGGACCAGAACATTCCGCTCATCGTGCCCACGAGCATCAGCGACCACCTCGCCAAGAGCGCCGCCGCGTCGTCGTCGAACCCAGGCGGCGCATCGTCGACTGCTGGTGGTGAAGCGAGCACTGGCACGGGCAACGTCGACTTCCGCCAGCCGCTGCACCGCGAAGCGAGTATCCAGGACGTGCTGTCGTGTCTGCTGGACCAGCAGCCGCCTTCGATGCGAGTGATCGCATCCAATGGCGGCAACGTGCTCGTGAACTCGGAGATGAAGAACCGCCAGTCGGGCGGCGCTCAGAGCGAGGAGCACCGCCCGACGCTCAAGAGTCTGCTCAGCTCGAATGACTTCACGATGACGGAGAAGAAGGAGAGCCTCAAGCACTTGCTGAGCTTCATCGACAACTCGTTTGCGAGCCACCCGGAGCCCATGACGGACGTGTACAAGGAGAGCCAGGACGGCAACATGCGGCGGCTCTCGAGTCTGCACATGATGCGCTCGTTCCTGACGCCCAACACCAACATGCAATCCATGGGCCGCACCACGAGCTTTGAGATCATCCAGTCGATGCTCAACGCGACGACCAACCAGACGATCCAGAAGCCGATGACGAGCCAGGACAGCTTCCGGTTCCAGCACCTGGCGAACGTGCTCGAGGCCATCGAAGGCGACGTTGGCTACGACAACGAAGACTATGGCGGCGAAGAAGTGGTCCAGGTCGACAACCTGGACAACCTCCTGGACTACCAGAGCCCGACCCACGCGCAGCAGCTGCAGTCGCACCATGGCGCCTCGAGTAGTGGCTTTGTGGACACGCAGAGCATGGTGAACCAGTCGTCGCGACTGGGCGGAGGCATTGCCGGTGGCTACGGCAACGAGTACGCGTCGAGCGGCTACCAGAATGCGTACGGAGGCCAGCATATGTACGGCAACAGTGCGCAGCTGCCGGCGTACGGGTCTACCCACCACCAGAACGCCGTGGAGATGGCCAACATGATGTACGCGAACGTCAAGGTCGAGCCCACGACGCCACACCACCACCAGTCGATGATGTCGCACGACGCCATGCAGCAGACGTCGCAGGCGCCGTACGGCCACATGTCGTTCCAGTCGGCGATGCTCGCGGCGCAGCCCGACATGATGATGGGAGCGGGCGCCCCCAGCACGTACCACAGCCAGCAATCGGCGTCGATGATGAAGCCTTCGCTTCAGCACCAGCAGTACAGCGCCATGCTCATGCAGCAGCAACAGCAGCAGCTCCAGCAGCACCAGCACCAACAGACTCCGATGCACGGCCACGTGGCGTCGCTCGTGAAGCAGCAGAAGCAGGACGCCCACGGTGGCGTTCAGATCTGCTCGGCGCTTGGCTGCAACCACGTTGCGCGCGTCAAGGGAATGTGCAAACTCCACGGCGGTGGTCGCCGATGCAAGGTCGAAGGCTGCATGAAGAGTGCCCAGACTGGCCACTTGTGTATCGCCCACGGCGGCGGCAAGCCGTGCAATGTGGAAGGCTGTCCCAAGACGGCGCAGTCCCGAGGTCTGTGCAAGCAGCACGGCGGCGGCGTCCGCTGTAAATTCGAAGGCTGCACGAAGAGCTGCCAGTCTGGCGGCTACTGCCGCGGCCACGGTGGCGGCAAGCGATGTGAATTCCCCAACTGCACTAAGTGGGCTCAGAAGAACGGCCACTGCGCCAAGCATGCACAGGAGATCACGCAGCACCACCCGTGAGCCAACCCACTCAAGTCAAGTCACGTGGCTCGTAGCTACTGTAGCGACGAGCATGGGTTTGCAAAGTCTGTAGGCTGCTGTGTGCGACGAGTGTGGCATGTAAGTAGGAATAGAAAGTGATGAAGCGGATTGATTGACGAGACACCCCTTTGGGACTGAAATGGCTACAAAATCCAAGCGAAGTGAGACCTACTCGCGTGAGTGACATGTGATCCCAACGTTAGTGACACTCCGCCATTGGGCCGAAATGGGCGATCGAGCTCATGGTGGATACGCCAGTCGCGGCCGCTTCCGTGCGACGAACGGCGCACGAGAGGAAACTGCTCGTGGCTACGGACGCAAAGACGATAGTCAAGGCGAAGCGCGTGGGGATTGGCGGTCGAGAGGAGCTCCAGCAAGAGAGGGGAGCCGGGCCGAAGCGACGAATTGGCGACGAGGCAGCTCGTCTACTAGCACGCAAGATGCGGTACTGCGTCCACTACCAAGCGATGCAGATGCTGACGAACTTGGCGCGCTGAAGCTCACGGAGTCTGTGCGCGGCGAGTGCGAGGCGATGTGTTCTCCGGAAGAGGTGAAGATGCGGAAGCTCACCAAGGACATCAGTCGCTTCGAGATCGCACCGGGAAGCTCATTAGCAAGCGCGGCCAAACAGGAGCTGCCGTGGGCTGTGAAGAAGTACCGGCGTCCGGCCGCGGGTCGGATTGAGATCCAGCCCCAGGAACTGAGACCGCCTCCGGTGCTGGAGATCACACTGCAGCATTTGTTCACGAACGTTCTCCCATGGACTGGCTGCGGGTTCGACTGGAGCGACGGCACAGAGGACGCTTCCTCGGCCAAACCCCAGGACTTCCTTGCCTTGTATCACTTCATCAGCGACCGCGTTCGCAGTGTGCGCCAGGACTTCGTCATTCAGCGCGTCAGCGGCCTCAGCCGCATCCAGGCACTGATGCAGATCGCGCGCTTCTACGTGCTGGCGAGCTTCCGGGCCGCGCAGATCCTAGACTTTGGAGACAAGACGCTCGACTGGAGTGAGACGCTGAACGACCAGCAGCTCGCGTCGGCACTGACCGAAGTGCAGGCTCAGTTCCAGTTGATGGACTCGACCGACGTACGAGACAGTGACGAGGTGAACCAGCTCCACGAAGAGGCCATGGCGTTGGACGTGTTGCTCCATCTTCCCGACGCCCAAGCTGTGAGGTGAGAGCTGAAAGATCTTGAAGATGGATCTTTTGTGTGGTGTACTGACTTTCATCCCTATCGCGTGGATCTGCTTAGCTTGTTGTTGGTGAAAGCGAGTCCGCCTGACCTCCTCAAGCGACCAGCTCTCCGCTGCGTGCTCGCTCTCTTCGTCGCCTTCCAAGGAGGCGACTACTGCTCTTTCGCGCGGTGCTATCGCCAGTTGCCGGAACTCCAGCAGTGCCTCGCGCTGCGCCATCTCGCCGTCTTGTGGCCTCAAACGCTCAGGATGATGAACAAGGCCTACGGCAAAATCGATCGCTTCACACTGACTACGATCGCTGAGACCCTGCAGTTGTCAGACTTGGAGGACGTTTCCGTCGTTTGCAAGGCACTCAACGTCCACGTCGAGGAGCCAGTCACATCGTCGTCTTCACCATCGGCACCAGCGGCCGCGGAGTCGTGGGAGGAGGCCACCGCTTCAGCGCCTGACCTGCCACGACCAGAAGCGTTCGTCCAGTTCAAGATCTCGACGATGCGCGATGAGCTAGAGAAGCCGGTCGAGTGGGAGCTCGTCCGCCGCAAGGCTGTCTCCATCCAGAAGACGATTGCAGCGCGATACTCTGCAAGTGAACTCGTCAGACATTCGGAACAGACCTCTTGAGAACAGAGTATGACTGAGTGAAATATGCGTGCTATTTGTTGTCCATCGTACCAACTGATCAAGAGAGTTTCTTCACCTTGCGCCAGCTCATTCCCATCGATAAACTGGGAACGTGAGTGCGTCTCTCCCTTGCGAGCAGGTCTTCAAACCTTGGTCTTCTTCTTTGGCGGCGGCAGACTGTCAAGCGCATCAAAGCTGAGCTCGACCTTGGCGTCCTGCAGATTGTCCAGATCCTGGTATGACCGAGAGATTTGGCGTGGGTCCACGGGGAGATCTCCCTCGGGTGGGCGGTTGTTGTATCGAGGCGGCGAACGGCCTCGGCTGTCGCCGAACGAACCTCTTCTCGGTCGGTTATCGCGAGGTGGGCCACCGTATCCGCCACGGTAGCCCGGGCCATCACGAGAGTAGCCTCCTCGGTTGCCTGGTGGGCCGCCGTAGCCTCCTCGTCCTGGCCCGTTGCGGCCCTGGTAGGAAGGGCCTCCCCCTCGGCCTCCGAGCACCGGGTTCGTCAATGTGTTGGTGGTCTCGACGGGCGGCAGAGGGCGGTTTGCGTCTTCTCGGTACTGCTCCCACATGTAACTCTCTCCGACTTCAGCGACCTTGTCCTCGACAAGCTCTGGATGCTTGTTTCGGATGTGCTTCTTGACGAAATCCATCGCCTTGAACAGCTTCGTGCACAGACGGCATCGGTGCTTGCCGTCCTCGCCCGCCTTCTCCGCGTAGTTGGCGTACGTCGTCTCGAGCGACGCCTCCTCACGCGCTTCAATCTCATCCACGAGGTTCTTGTCCTTCTCGAGCTTGGCCGCGACGTTCTCAGGGCTGAGTTCCTCAATGTACGCCTGCACCTTCTCATCAAGACTGGCGGCCCAGCCACCCTTCTGTTCGACGCCTTCGTCCGCTCCGCCGACCGACTCCTTGCGGACCTTCTCTTCGTCGAGATCCTTCGACGATGGCGGTGGTCGACAGAAGAGAGCAGGATGTGCGTGCATGATGTCGCCCATGTCGATACTCTGCACCGCAGCGTAGTAGATGTAGTGGTGGACACGGCGCAGGTACGCCACGATCACATCGAGCTTCTGCTTGTCCGACGTGTATGTGCTTGCAACAGTCTCGTTGGCCAGCAGCGCCTCGATTCCCGCGCTGTTGAGGTCAGCCTCTTTCAGGAACAGCGCCTGGTCAAGCAGCTTCGCCAACTTCAGCGCTTGTTCGTAGTCGTACGTGAGGCGATCAGGCACCGACAGGTACGACGGTGTCTTGAGAGGCGCTCGCGAGCGGTGCTGCGAGACCTGCAGGCGGACTGGCGTGAATAGATCTCCGTCCTGCACGAATGTGTTGTGGATCTTCGGCAACGCCTCCGCAGCAGCTTCCGCGGTTTCGTAGACGACATACGCCGAGCGATCGAAGTCGAATGCGCTCTTCTTGACCGGATCCGACAGGTAAATGTGCTGGAAGTCTCCACCCTGGTACATGCAAATCACGAACACCACGTCAGCTTCCACACATTCCTTTCAGCAGTGGATACTGAACAGAATAAACGCACCGCCTTCTTGATCGCCTCGCTCAGCGTCGCGACTGGACACGCGCACGGCACGCGACGCACGTACAGGATGCGCTTGCTGTCCTCGAGGTCGTTCTCGTAGTCCTGGCCCGTGAGCTCGTTCTCCTCGTCCATGTTGATCCTAGCGACACCGCTCACGACTCGCTCCACAAACTGCTTCGCCTCAGTGATCTTGGCATTGCGCTTCTGCTGGTCCACGCGGAAGCGGATGGCCGGCGAGTACCGCTCCTGGAGCCACTCCTCGGTCTTGTGGTCGTCGAAGAACGCGCGCATCAGCCGCTGCGTGTACTTTTTCTTGTACTCTTCGTACCGCTGCTGGTACGTCTCGGGCGTCGAGTTCTCGTCCTGGCGCATCATGAACACCTTGTACGAATCCATCGGCTCAATGCTCTGCACGGCCTTGCGCTCCACACGGCCGGCACTGCTGCCGTTGTTGTTGTTGCCACCGTCGTCCTGTCGGTTTTGCCAATCGCCACGCTGCGGCGGAGGACCCTGGTAGTAGCCGCCGCCTCCTCCGTTGCTTCCGAATCCCCCAGGCGGACTGCGGCTGCGACTACGCCCACGAGGAGCTCCCCATCCGCCGCCTCCGCCGCCGTGAGGACGGCCGCCATCGTATCCGCCGTGATCACGTCGACGGCCATTCCAATCGCTGCAAGCCAAGCCACAGAAACGTCGTCAGGCTCCTCGTCTTTTCAAGATCCAACACTTATCTACGCACCGTCCGCGCATGTCTGGCTCCTGCATGACTGGCTCGCGTGGCGGGTATGCATCACGGCTGTCGTAAGGCGGTGCACCATAGTTTCCAGGCGGCGCAGGGCCCGGTGGGCCGCGGTTGTAGCTGTCCACGGGTGGCGCGTACTCCTCCCGATACGGCGGCGGCTGGTGTTCTCCTTCCTACGAGCCAGAAACAACTCCATATTAGCATCTTTATGGTCGCGCATCCATCGATCTACATGGCTGACTATTAAGCTGCGTTGCGGCTACGATAGCGATCGCTGTGGCCTCATAATACGGCCACTATCCTCGGCGATTGTGGGGTCGTGACGGCCATCTTCCGTAGAAGATTGCAACACCTTCCGAGCACGCCACGACGCCGCACAAACGTGCCGCGTGTATAACATCGCATGGAGAGGACGATGCGCATCGTTTCATTGAGATTCCACCACCACAGTGATCGCCAGCGTGCCGAAAAGCGCGCATATTAGGCCACGAAGAGCCACGTACCATTTCAGTGGTTTTCCGGGTTTGCTGGTTGCGGGTTGTTGGTCGGTTTGAACTGTGAGGGAGGAAGAGAGGGAAAACCTTCGAGAAGCGATGGAGATCGGATACACTTGGGGCGAGGTTATATGTAGTCTGGGAGGTGTATCCTATGTTAGTTTGTGGTATTTACGGACTGTACAGTCTACGACATGGATTGTATATGGAACAGAGGCAACACCTCCTCCAAAGCAGTCGATGGCCGAGTGACGCGCTCTGGGGCTGCCTACTTGCCGTGGATGAAGAGCCAGTAGGTCTACAATGGCGAGAAACGATGGAGATGAGTTAGAGAGACTGGAGAGGAGGCCAGTCCGAAATATGGTTCACTGCTGAGCATAACGCACCCAGTAGATGAGCTGGATGACGATGATCCACTTGAGGACCCAGAGCATGAACTGCTTGAACATGCCTTCGATGCCACGGACAACCTGGACAGATACACAATCTTTAAATCAGTCGCCTAGCCCTCAGTGTTGTCCAGTCACTTCGATGCAGGGTTCTGACCTCGTTGTTCATCTTGAACACACGATTGGACTCCAGCAAGAGGCGCTTCTTGGGCTCCTCCTCCAGCTCAAGGCCATTCAGCGCATCCTTGAGAGAACTTCGCAGCGCCTGTTCCATTGCAGTCAATTTACAAAGCAAGTCAGCCAAATGAACCCAATTGCGATGATCCCAACGCGACAATACACATTCCATCTTGCTCTTGCCGCCAAACTCAAAGGTCTCGAGGCCGGTTTCGCCCTCGATGCTGAAGCTGCGCTTGACCATCTTCTTGATCATCTGGCCCCCGAAGAGCAACGCCATGTACATGTGGTACGTGTACGCGAGCAGCAACACAGGGTCCTGCAGGCGTACGAACCGCTCTCAGCATCAACCACTCCTTCCAGCCCCCATGAATCGGATCGATACGCACCTCCTTCTCAACCTCCTGGATACGCTTCACATATGCGACCACGGCTGGAGGTGGCGCAAACTTCTTGCTCCAGTCGTCACCAAGGTAAAAATCCAGGTCCTTCTTGATCACATCGGCCTGGGCAATCGAAAGCGGTTTTCTCGTCAAAACGCAACCGCAGAAATAGCTCGAACTAGCACCCTTACGCACCCGAACAAGTGGCTTGAACGCTACATGGATCGACTTCAGGACTTCATGGTCCTTGCGCGCCTCCACCGACTGCTCGATCTGGGCGAACACGTAGTCTATGGACACAGTCGCAGTTGAGTCAACGCAAGTATTCACAACTAATTCTTCGTCCCACGACACCATACGCACAGAAGAGCAGCAGCGACTGGCCGTAGACAGTCTTGTTGGTGAGCGCCACGACGAGCTTCAGGTTCACGAGTCTGCAGACAGGGGGGAGGAAGAAAACTCAGCACGCGTTTCGGCGGTCGACAGCTTCGAGATTTTACTGAAGACGTACTTGTCCGAGATGGCGTGGGCCTGGCGCGTCGCCAGTCGCATCTGCTCCGTCAATGGCAGCGCGCCATTGTCGTTAGTGGTGGATGCAGTCGCGTCGCTCATGATATCCTCGTCCTTGAGCTGCCGAAGTGAGCCGCCGGATTCCTTCTCTTTCTTGGGCTGTCACAACACGTCAGGACAGGCTGTGCATTCCCTCGGGGCCGGCATCAGTAGCCGCACTTAGTGAGACTCGTATAACCCGATATGGGTTACCCCAGTGTATCATTTTACATAGCATGTTAGGTTCGCTCTGACGTGCGAACTTAGTGGCTAGTCTGAATGATGGTAATCGCGAAGGAGCTGCTTGACAATCACCATTCGAGAACGCGCTCCACGCATCAAAATGGAAACTGAGATGACGCATGCGGAAGCTCCAGAGGCCGTGACACAGAATGTGGCGGTGGTGGATGAGGATGAACGCGAAGATCTTAAACAGGAGAAGCCACTGACTGAAGAAGAGAAGCTGGAACGTCTCCTGCTTCACGATGTGAGTAGCTAGCTATGCAAAGCTATTTCTCACGATGCACCCTCTCATGCAGTGATGTGGTTAGGAGCGCTCCTGTATCTTCGAGACCCGCGTGGAGCGTGCGGCGCTCTGTCGCGATCGAGGATCGGCGCAGTTCAGGTTGAAGAATGTCCCCAAGGCCATCGAGTGGTACGAGCGTGCGCTGTACCACGTCGAGTTCGACGAAGGCACGTGGATGTTTGAGTTCATGGACAAGCACCGCGACGCCGTGAACGAAGTGCGGCTGCCTGTGTACTTGAACCTGGCGATGTGTTACTTGGCGGAGCCGACGCAGGACCTCGCCAAGGTCGTGGAGAATGCGGACGAGGCGCTGAAGATTGACAAGACGAATGCCAAAGCGCTGTACCGGGGAGGCAAGGCCCACTTGCTAAATGGCAACCTCGACGGCGCACGTGCAAAGCTCAAGCTCGCAGCGCAGCACCAGCCGAATGACAAGAACATTCGAGAGGTGAGTGAGGTTATTCTGTTGAATGTTGCTACCAAACTAACGCCGTCAGTTGGTATCCAGGCGCTTCAGTTGCTGGCTGAGAAGACGGCGGAAGCACGAGCCAAGGAGAAGGAAACGTGGGGCGGACGCCTGTTGGAGACGAAGTCCACTGCAGACGACAGCGAGGATTCGGACGCTAAAGACGCGGCAGCACGCACCAAAGTGAAGGATATCCAGCCTGAAGGTGGGCAGCAGTTGGCTGCCGGTGGCGCCAGCTCGTCAAAGTGGTTGGTGCCGCTGCTGGTACTTGTGCTTGCGGTAGTGACAGGTCTTGTGCTTGTGCTGCAAAGGAGAGAGTGATCGTGGCAGTGGTGACGGCGATCTGTCGTGGTTCGGACGCGTGCGTCGCAGCATTTTTGGATAGAGTCGAGTTGAATGGAACGAACCAAGCGTACGGATCTACGAGATGTATTGTTCATGCGTACTCAAACACCTTGACTGTGTGGAGATACTTGTCATCACACTCGCGATGCGCGCGCCTGTGAACACGAATGCAAATTAGGCGTATAGTTCTTCACGCACCCACTTGAAAGTGCGTTTCACGTACCAGTATGTGTAGTAGCCATTGCTCTTCACGCGCGTGCAGCGAATGAAGCCGTTCTCCCACCGCTCGGGTTGGCCGTAGGTCTCCATGTACTCCTTCACATCCCGCCAGCCTGTCTGTTGCACTCGAAACGCTACATGTCTTCCTCGTCAGTTTTCGTGCTGATACCAGAGAGGCCTGCAACGTTCACTCACCTTCTTCGACCTCTGGCGACCATTCCTTGGGACGGTAGCACCGAGTGGGCTTGAGTTTCGTGAACACGGGTGTCACCTCCGTCGCCACGTTGGCCATGCTTTCATCCATCCGGTACTGGGTCCCACCAGTCAGCATGCGCGAGCTGGAGCCTCGGCTCGCGGCACCTCGAGAGGAAATCGTGTTGCGCTTGACCGACGAGGCGGTGAGCGAGAGCGTGTCCATCATCGCCTCTTGTCTTGGTTCCTATGCGTGCGCTTTACGCTTCTAAAGCCTATAGAAAAAGAGCGTGCATCACATGCTTCAAGGAGAGGCATTTATTTTGGCCATCAGCGGCTTCAACGTGTACTCGCTATTTCGAGATCTATGGGCTACAGTACCACAACATCGGCACTCTGGTCTGGCTCGCTGTGTGCGCCGGTCTCGACTTCCTCCTCTCCTTCTGCTGTGTAGCTGCTTCTCTTTGCGTATTCCTTGACACTCGAGCGTCGATATTCGTGACGCCCCGTGACCATGCGCTGGAAGATTGTCGGCAGTGACGTGCGACGCCCGCCCGCCAGCATCGACTTCTCTTTGAAACGCTTGTGCTCTTTCGGCATGAGCGTGCGAGCACGACGAGCGACTTGGTTGTCCGTTCGGTTCCCTAACTCCGCGGCGATCCGAGGCCACAAGCCAGGGCAGTCAAAGCCATCGGCCAGGACTCTGGCTCTCACAACGGCATCTTCCTCAGGGGTCCAGTCACGCAGTGTGACCTCTGGATTTAAAGAGCTCACAAAGCGGTCACGAACTGGTGGCGCTGGGCGACCTGGGATGTGGTGGAGGATCTGATGCCACGGGATGTTGTCTCGATGGAACTGTTCGTCACGATCCAAATACGCGTACAGTGCTAAGAGAAGTCGTCGGTCTTCTACAATCGTGAACTTGCCCTGCTTGACGTTGGGACTCAGTGAGAGCTGCCAGCGGTGGCGGAGCTGCTCTGAGATGCGCCCGTCCATGAGGTCTGCGATGATGTTCCAGCGTTCGCCAAACACGTCAACCGCACGGCGGAGCATCTCGTCTTCTTCTGGCGTGAACTTTTCGTTCAGGTTCGTCGGACACAACTTGGTCATGTACCTGATGAGGCAGTGGACTGGCGGGCGGCCTGCGATCGGCATGCGCTTGGTGATCTCAGCCCAATTGTTGACGATGTTTGGATCCACAGCACCACTTGCTAGTTCTTTCAGAGCGCGGTCTTCGTCCTTGGTCCACGCACACAGCCGCAAACCCGGCTTGTCGTGCAGCTCCCACCGCAGCTTGCACGCAAAACCCGATCGCTGAATGGTCGGTCGAGTCAGCTTTGTGATCTCGTTCCACGTTTGCAACGGAATCTCACGTGAAAGGTCTCCGTCTGGTGCATGGGCGCGTGCAAACTTGATGACCATGTCTCGCTCGCGGGCCTTGAACGTCAGTGGGGGCGTCGCCTGGAACGCCTCGTGGCTGTGCTGGCGCAGGAACAATGTGTCGATGTTCGGGATCGGCTCTGGCATCGACTCCATGTCAATTTGTGGGAAAAAAGGGCTGCCGATACCGGCCATCGCGGCCGTGCGTTGCCGCTTGCGGTGGCGGCTTTCCTCGGGTTGTTTCTTCTCCGGGCTGCTGAAGAACGATGCCTTCTCGCGAATATGCGACCGCGGCACGACGCCCAAGCGCTTGTAGCGGTTCTCAACACCCCTTTCAAACGCACTCGTTGTTTCCTCCTGGGCGTTGCTCCCGTCTGCTGTCGCCTGGGCGCTGCTTCCTTGTGCGGCACCCGTGTTCCATCCCAGCGCCGTCATCGCCCGTTCCGCTCGCCGCGTCGCCAGCCTCTGGCGTAGGCTCTGGATGCTCACTTGCAACTCATCCTCGTACTCAGACAGCTTGACTAGAGACTGCTGGAGCTCCTCAGCGAACGCGCGGTTCGCTGCCAGCGCCAGGAGAATGCCATCCGCCGCGTCCTTTCCAGTCATGCTGGCCGACGATTTTGGCGCTTTTCAGCTCAATGGGCTCCACTATTTCACTTGTGTGACGTGTCACAATTAGCCTCAAATATGTGACGTGTGAGGAATTTGAACTTCTTCAACTCGACCTCTTCAAATGAGATCACACATTGTTCTACTTACGGTTGAAAGACTTTCCTATTACTACTAGTTCTACTAACATCATCTCACGAAAGACAGAGACGAAGAGCCACCAGGAAACACAAGCTCCCGGAAGACTCAGTACTTGTGGAGCAGCGCCAGCACGTTGACCGTGCCGGCGTAGATCACAAGTGCCACAAAGAGCGTCAATATGGCGAGACCGGCTGCCCGGTTGTAGCCGCCGTACGCGCGCATTTGCTGCGCGTCGAGCTTCTGCCGCGGTAATAAATACATGATGGGGAGGAGCGCCAGCGTGTTGATGCCGCACTTGCCCAGGGTGAACGCGAACACTTGCGTGCGCGTGCGAGACGCGTCGAGCGCGAGCGTCTCCACGCTGAAGTCCTTCACGAGCGACGTACTCGACTTGCTAATCGCTTCAGAAAACGTCGCAATGACGGAGCGGATGAGTACGTCGTATGAGGAGACCAAGCCGATCGTTGCGCCTTCGATGCCGTTCTCCGTGATCTCGATCAGCGGGAGCGTGGAAATGATGGTGAGCACTCCGCGACTCAAACCGCTCAGCGACTGCATGCCCACGTAGTAGTAGGGCAATCGGACTGCGCTGAAAATCACGGGGATCGCGGAGACGATGTTCACGAAGACGTAGATCATGAGCGCGATGACGCTCACGCGGATCCAGCTGTAGTTGAGCAGCTTGGCACGGAAGAACCACATCACCGCCACGATCATGACTTCCTTCGGTATCTCGCCCACACGATTGGCATCCGGATCCACTTTGGCCCAGCTCATGATCGCTCGCGTCGCGTTCTCGAACTCGAAGAACAGCAAGAACAACGCCGCGCAGATGAAGAGGATGATCCGCCACACGGCCTGCTGCTGGAGAATGTTCCAAAGCTGGTGCGTGAGCGAAAGTCGATCGACCGAGTCGACTTTGATCGCGCGCTTGTCCTCGTTTAGCCGGAATAACACGGCAGGAATCGGTAGCAGCACGATCAGCGCCATGATCAAGATCACGACCTTGAGCGAGATGACGCTTTTGGTACGGCCCGTGGTGACGTCGTAGTCCATCACGAACGACGTGAGCGCAACAGCCCCGAGCTTGCAGACTTCTCTTGTGATCAGGTATTTCATCATCACGGAACCGCGTTCGTGGATGCCTTCACGTTGAGACAACTCGACGAGAAAGGCCACCGCGGACACGGAAGCCGTTGTGACGCCTAGACTCGTCCCCATCATGAGCAGGATGTACACGACGCCGCCACCGAACGTGCGCACGTTGTTGCTGAGTAAACTCGTTCGGTCGTCGGCCATCGCCACGATCACGAGCGCCATGAGATTGAAGTACGCGAACACCCAGCCGCCCAGCATGTACGATTTCCGGTGGAAGCTCCAAATGGGGTAGAAATCCGATAACAGGCCGATGAAGAAGCTGATCACGCCGGGTAGAAGCAGGAAGCGGTTCGTGGCATGGCTCTGTTGGGTGTTCAAGTTCAGGTACACGCACAGCAACGGCAGGAAGCACGACTCGAGAAACGGCACCATGAAGCCCGAGGCTGCAGCTGTGAACGCCAGTCCGAGATACTCGCGCGAAAAAGGGTCCACCGACTCACCGTTGCGGAGACTGCCGTATAATGTGTGGTTGAAAAAGTTCTGTGGTGTGTTGGATCGCTCGCGAGGTCGCATTTGTTCGGGTTCTTCCAGCAACTGGATCGACGGAGACGGCACGCTGCTGGGCCGACACACGACAGGGATACTCTCTCGCTCTTCCTTGAACGTCACGGTCATCTTGCGCTTCGGGGACGACGCGCTCCGTGGCTCGCGAGGATAACTGCCGGACTTGACAAGCGCCGGCTTGGGCGGCGTATCTTTGCGGTCTCTGGACATCAGCCGCTCGCGGAACCGCATCATATCCGTGGCCAGGTCCACCTCGCCCTCCTCCATCGTGTCGCGTGTGGCCGCATACTCGAGCACATCGAGCGGCACCTCGGACCGCGAGAACGAGTTTTCCGAAATGAAGCTCCAGCTCTGCTTGCCGTAATCGCCCATGAAGTCGCGCCCTCCTCTCCTGTCTCTATCGCCGACTCTCGTTCGCGTCGATACTCCTGGTTATGGTCGTTGGTGGCCGGCCCACTGATAGCGAGACCGTCTTCGATGATCGCCTCTCAATTCGTCAAGAACACCGCGTTCCGTTGCGTGGCGTTCGCCGCTGGTCGCGTCTCTGGACTCGAGATTTTCGGGCGTGGTGCCGATGCAATCAAGAGACCAGACAGCTCGGCGACTGGCCACTCGCGCGCCTGTGGATTGGACGAAGGCGCGGCGCTTGAGGCTGCTCGCTTCGTCGGGGTTCCGTCCGACTTCCACTCGCTTGCTTCCTTCCTGGTGTCGCGTGGCGTGATGGAAGGAAGCCAGGATGGGGACGATTGATGGTCGGAGTGATTGATGAACGAGCGCCCAAATAGCGCTGGCTGCATATGACACTCTTCCATCAGTCGGCCGCCGCCGTGTCACGCAAGACTCCAAGAGTTCGGTCTTGCAGTTACTTCAGCAAAATGATACCCTACCCCGGTTCACCACATGGATCAAGCTTTCGAGCCAAATCATTGGCTTCTGAGCAATCACCATTGGGTGTCATCTCGGTAAAACCTACACCTAGTCGCACGTCCTTCATTTTGACAAGTTTTGAGCAAGTTGGTGCGAAGGAAACTGAAAACTCGCGACGACCACCTGTGGAGAAAGAACGGGAGATGTTGCGGGGACACATCACACAGTGAGCCTGGCAGGAAGGATCGTCCAAATGCGAGGATGTGGGCCCTTGAAAGGGTTACTTCAGCAGTGCTCGCCACGCACGCCAACCCAGCCTCAATTCATGGTGCTTGTGGGGCCAACCACGACAGCAAATCAGGGCGTGACCACATCCACAATCCCAGCTCACGAAGCTGAAGTGCATCGGCCAAGACCTTGAACGTGCATTTCTAGCCAGACTCTCTTGAGAATGTCTCCTGGTCAGTTCCTGCTGGCTCCTCAAGAACGCTCTCGAGGGCTTGGGCTTTGCATTTCCGCATGGCTCTTTCGTCAAAACCCGTTTCCGCGAAGGGTCGTGAGATTCCGAAACATGTTTATGTGTAAAAATGTAGCCATATCGAACGATCCGCGTGACTGTTCAGGCTATGAGATTATTCGAATGACAGCCCCCAGCAACTGAATGGCAAGGATGGCGAGTTCATAGATTAGTGCCTCGCTATTTGTGGCTTCGTTGGTTCAGCCACGTATCGAAGAGCTTCCATGCTTAAACCTGGCCGACCGCAGCGTTGACTGGGCTCTGGTTGTTGATCTTGCGCGCACGTGGCGTGCCCGTGCCTTCACCGAACGTGAAGTCCTCCGCTGGCATGGCGTTCGAGCCGACTGGGATCACGCCGGTCGTGAACAGAATCTGCACGAGGAAGCAGATGAACATGGCGAAGGTCACCACGATCGACGCGACGACGTTCGAGCAGCTGAACTCGCACACTTCCTCAATGAAGACCTTCATGTCGTTGTCGCCCGTGCACACGTCGTTGGCGATTGGGGAGAGTGCAGCCGCCACCGCCGCGATGAACGTGAGCACGACAAACGCGCCATCGAACGTCACCTGCACGTTCAGACCTGGGAGGCGACGCTTCTTCCAGTCGAACAGCACGACACGCAGCGTCATGGCCACGCACACGATCACGCCGAGAGTGATCACGAAGTTGATCTGGTGGTACGAGTTGTAGTGCGTCGTGCCCATCTGACATGCCTTGAGATGACCAGCACCACCGGTTGCAAACGCGAGGACCGAAAGGCCGATCGTGAACACGCGAAGCGCGAGCGGAATCTTCTCAGACATCGGCATCTTGAACAGTGGAGTGAGGGTTCACGTGTGGGGCTTGGCTGCTGTTTGTCCGATCAAATTGATGAATGAGAATACCAGAGATGATGTAGTGGCACAGAGGCGTGAAGGGGGGGGGGGGGGGGG
>JAADXN010000479.1:0-22524 GCA_023337875.1 Pythium apleroticum | reverse complement strand
GTTTGGGCTTCTTGGTGGGGGAATACACTTATTATTGGCTCAATTTGATATTTTACGGATACCCGCAAAACGCAATAATACATTATTAAATAAATACAATCCCGTAATAAGTGGATTTTATTTATTTCTGCAGACCTCTGCTACTTGGCGAAGAAAGGTGACGCGTGGCTCAAAGACAACGACGTCTTGCGGCGCGAGGTCGACAAGACATACAGGACGATGCGACCGCTGTGGAAGCTCAACAAGGCGGAGTACTTCGGAGATCAGTTCCAGCCAGGAGACGAAGAAATCCAGATTCTCGTCGAACTGCCGAAAGCTGCGGCCACTGCAACGAGCGACGCTGCTGTCATCCGAAACGTGGTTGACACATCGTCGGATTGGCTCAAGCGCTACGAAAAGTCACGTGTCCTCGACTGCGATCTGCCGCCAATCGATCGTCTTGAGTCGTTCGTCGAGGAGCCACTGCCAACAAAGATTTCCATCCACCCGTCGGCGCTCGCGGAACTTCGCGGCGCATTCGGTGGGATTAATGCTCACGATGTCCTCGAAAAGCTGTTTGAGGAAGACAGCACTCGCTTCTGCAAGGCGCTGAAGGAACAAGTCGTTGATTTCGTTACGAGAGTGAGGGCTGGCGACGGCACGGGGACGGCGGCATCATTCATCTATCTGTGGGATATCCTCATCCGCATCCCTCTCACAACCGTATTCCCCATGGGAACAGTCCATCGCGATGCGAACGCGTCAGCTTCCACCGGTTCGAGCTGCCCAGACTTCGTGTTCATACTCAATTCGGTGTGCGTGTTTCGCGGTGAAGAAAGAGCTTCGGGTGCTGACATCTCGATTCCACGAGCTGAGCCCACGTGGACCTACGGCGACGTCCCCTACGTTTTCGCCTACGCTGCCTCCGGATTAAAGTGTCGTTTGTTTGCGCTTCGGCGTATCGGACAGACGTCGAGGTCTGCCAGAGTGGAACTCGGCCAGTTTCGGCTTGAACTCGTGGCCGATCGTCTCCGTCTACTGCTTGCGCTTTTGCAAATTGGTCGTGTCTTTCACGCCATCACGATTCGCTGTCCAGCATCGAGTAAAGGAGAGTACGTGAGCATTCCACGCACTAGTGGGGAGGTCGTTCGGCTGGACCCGTGGGGTGCGACAAAAGACTTCTCTGCCGCGAAGGACCCACAAGGCGAACTGATTGACTTCCTACAAATCGCCGATCACGTTCAACGCGTGTACCGCGTGCTGGAGTCGTCGCAAGTGCCAAATGTGGACTCACTGGTCAAAGTCAACCGAGGCAAGCAGGTGGTTCGTCTGAAGCCGCGAGGCTACAAAGGAGACCCCGCCTCGTTGGCTGAGCTGTTTTGTGCGCTGAGGAGCGTGCTCGAGGCTATGGTTCGGTTGCACCGTGCGGCGTGGATGCATCGGGATATCAGGTGGCCGAACGTTCTCAAACGAAAAGACGAAGACGGCGGTGGCTGGTTCTTGATCGATTTCATGGATGCCGCACCCAGCCCTCAGCCCAATTCGTCTGCAATTCGACTTGCGGGACAATCGCACGCCCCAGAAATCTCGCTGGAAGGTGGAAGCCACACGACAGCAGTCGATCTGTGGTCTGTTGGCCATTCGATCGATCAGTCTTCGGTCGAGTGGGACGACCGTGGGCCCCGCACTGCGCTTCTGGAGAAACTCCTGGCAACGGATCCACGCCAGCGGCCGACGGCTGAAGAAGTCCTGCGTGAGGTGTGTCGACTAGAGTCCGAGCACATGGATGAGTTGAGGACGCTTAGCGGTGGCGCGAGAGCCAAGAGGCTAAGGCTGTCGGCATGAGCTTGCGACAAACAGTAGCTGGGTTGTTCACGTTAATGTATTTTGTTACGAATGCATCGGATGTGTTGAACCGTAGGTTTGAGTCCTGTTGCTGGCTCCAAAACCTCCAAGACGAACCCGGCGGAGCGTCTGCATGGCTCTTAAAGACAGAGTATTAGCTCCGGATGCACTCGAGACCATCCAGGCCGCCGACTTCATCGCGCTAACACTGTTGGCCCTAACAGGGTACTTTGAGGTAGTCATTCCTGTCACCAGCACGCTTCACATATCACAGCTCCACGCTCCCACTCGACGGTCTGCAATCCAAACTGCTGCAATTATCACCAGTCCAGCGACTAGCTTGGTCTCGCAATCAAGATCCTAGTACTACACACGGTGCTCAAGCTACGAGCTCGCATGTGCCGTAGACGGGTAAGCCTCGGTGTGTTTGCTTTTTACGACCGCACGCGATGTTAAAAAAATATGCATCCCGCTACCAGTTTTTGCAAACAGACCTCTTGAGTCCACCTCGACATCTCGACATTACCGCCGCGCATGCTGGTCCTGCGCGGTGAGATCATGCGAACTGGAGACGCTGAACGACTGGGCGCGAAGCAGACTGGGGCTTGGCGCTCCCAGCAGCGACGTCCCTTCGGCGATGGACATCCCCGTCAGGCGAGGCGAGTTGCCCGTCCCGGACGACGACCCGAGCGAGTCCACGCGGCGCTTCTTGGGCATGGGCGGCGTGCTCTTGGACCGCGCTTCTGCGATCAGCAGGTCCTTGAGCTGCTGGAACTTCTCGTGCTTTTGCGCCGACAGCGTCTTGAGCTTCTCCTCCATCTCCTGCAACAGCAACCAGAATCATCACTTAAAACCCTTCACAGGCGACTACACAGTGAACGTCAACGCCTCGTACCTCCAGTTGCTGCTTGGCCTTCGCCAACGCCTCCTTCTCCTGCTGCTTCACGTCCACGACAGGCACTGGCACCGTCTCCTCCTCCTTCTTTTGGCCAGCAGTCACTCCAGACGCCACGCTGGCTTCTCCATTCGCTGCCTCGTTCCTTGTAGCCGCTATTCCAGCCGACTTGTCGTTCCCGTTGTCCGCAGCGCCGTTCGATTTACCAGTCGCGGTCTTCTCGCCGTCATTTTCACCACTCTTTGCGTCAATTCCTGCCGCCAGAGCCTCCTCTTCGGCTGTCTGAAGCGGGAACAAGCGCGTGTGCTGCATGTGCAGCAGCTTCTTCCAGTTCTTCTCCTTACAGCGCCGCTGAATCGCCCTAAAGCAGCCATAGAAACCCACTCGTCAACCAACTTTGGACCGTAACCGTGCCGTGCCCCACGCGTCCTCTGACCTCCGGATCGCCAGGTCTTTCGCCTTGTTGGTCACTTGGGGGGCCGCGATTCGAAAGCGGTGCGGCACGAAGCTGTGGATGTCGGTGGCGCCGCCCAACGAGCCGCTAGGATTCCGCGCATATGCCCGTCCGCTCATGTTGCCGCTTCTTCAGACGTTCAATTGTTGTGGGGTTACGCTCACACCCTAGGTTACGATTTGTATCCTCTGCAGCTCTGTTACAGCTAAGCCAGCCTAACTTCATCGAAAAGTAACGATATGAAGTTGCGCGATCCCCAATATCCAAAACTGGGAGAAAGCACAGGAAGGATCGCACAGGAAGCAACCCCGAGAGGATCATCATGGACTTGACGACATTAGAACGCGACGCCGAGGTGCTGCGCGCGACCGTTGATGCCAACCGCGTGCAGGATGCGAAGCCGCTTCTCGCTAAGCTCAAGGTGAGCTTGCAATTCGCGCTAAAATCCGTCTAGAATCGACTGAGATACAAGGCGCTGACGATTGATGTTCCACGCAGATCGCACTGACGACGCTGCCGTCACTGCCACCAAGCAACGTGGCGTCGGCCACCGCCACGCAGGAGAAGACTCTGGCGCGTCACGTGCTGGAGAGCGCCGCGATTCTGAGCGTGCTGAGCGAGGACATCGCTGCCTTCGAGCGCAACGTGCTGCAGCTCAAGGCGTACTACAGCGCGTCGGTCAGCGCAACGCTGGCGCCGTCGCCGCTGCATTTCCCGATCCTGGGCACGCGTCTGCTGCAGCTGCTGGTCGAGAACCGCATGGCCGAGTTCCACAACGAGGTGCGGTGGCATGCGCGTCGAGATCATGATGCGAGGCGTGACTGATTGATGTTTTCTTGGGTTTGATTGATGCACCAATAGCTGGAGCTGATCCCGGAGAAGAGCCGCGACGACGTGAACATCGCCTTCGCCATCAAACTGGAGCAGAACCTGATGGAAGGCAGCTACAACAAAGTGCTGGAGGCGCGCGCGAACGTGCCGAACCCGTTTTTCAAGTTCTTCCTCTCGCAGCTGCTGCAGACTGTGCGCGAGAACATCGCCGACTGCGCCGAGATCGCGTACCAGTGTCTCGAGCTCAGCGACGCGCAGAAGATGCTGATCTTCGACTCGCCGGCGGAGTTGGGCGCCTACATCCACGAGCGCAAGCCCGAGTGGACGGTGCGCGACAACTTCGTGTGGTTCAAGGCGCCCGAAAAGAGTCTCGGCGCGTCCGACATCCCGTCGCTCAAGCTGACGGGCGAGATGCTGTCGTACGCCACGGAACTGGACCGTATCGTCTAATCACGCAGGGAGGGCAAGCAAGAAGCGACGTCCACGACCTGCACGCTAGAAAAACGCACGCACAGAAACGGAGACAAAACGAAAATCAACGTTGGTGGGTCTTGGAGTCGGTCAGTGTTTTCATACTATGTCGTGGTGTCGACTGCAGTCTCGCAGGTCCGGTCGAGGCTATGAGAGCGCACAAGACGCGTCAAGCGAGGGGCTCCCATGAAAACGAGGCTTTGACGTGAGTGTGTATTCAAAATTTTCACAAAAGACTTGATATTACGCTTGCTTACTTGCTCGGGACTCCACGTGTTGACTTCTGAATTGCGGGGATACCACCACGTCGACTCGCCTCTCCTCTCTCACTTCTTCACCTTCTTCCGCGATGGACCAGACAGAGCGGCGCCGCCACTCGAGCGGTTGGTCTTCTCGAGCCACACGACCGTCTTGTCCGGAAGGTTCGTCTTGACCTCCCAGTACGCGTTCTCGACATTCTCCCACTTGATCCGGTAGATGATTTCCTCTTTGCCTGTCGTCACGTTCTTCACGACGCGGCGTTCCAAATACTCCTTGATCTGGAACTTGCATTCTCGCTTGGCGATCTCGCGTTCATTGAAGAAATGGATCAGTCGCTTCGGGATGTTGGCGTCGGGCTCCCACGTGAGCTCGTCATAACCTTCCCACTTGACGAGGAACAAGTCCGCCTCCTTGGTTGGGCGGCCACTGTTGGTGAGCGACGTGCGGCCGCGTTTGATCTGCAGGATCGACTCCACCACGTACACGTCTTCTTCGTTCAGATCAAACAGGTCGTTGTCCACGTCTGTGGACGAGCCGTCGTCGTCCATTCCCACGAACTCAGCTTCGCCTTCATCGTCATCATCTGAGTCCTTGGTCTTCTTCTTCATTGGGGCCTTGCCTGCCGCTGCTGGCTTGGGGGCACTCACTCTCAGCACCTGCTTCGTGCGGGGCTTGGCTGGCTTTGGCGGGGTCTTGGGTGGAGTTTTAGGGGGCGCCTTGACTTGTGATTTTGGTTCTTTCTTGGCAGGAGCTGGTGTAGCGACGCGTTGCTCTGGAACGTAGTCGTCACCATCGTCGTCCTCGTCGTCGTCGTCACTGTCGTCCAACACAATGGCATTCGATTCCGAAGTACCATCCACCACCGAGAGCGATTTGGCACTGGCGGCCTTGGGCGTCACAGGCTTCTTCTGCTCCTGCTTCACGACCGGAGCTTGAGCTGCAGGCGGCTTGTCGTACGATAAATAAGTCGGTGTGCTTTCATCACCGGCGGTAGTAGCCTCTTCTTCCTCGTCTGCCCTTATCCGCGCCACAACATGCGCGAGTTGTGCTGTCGCAGCCACCAGTGACGAATCTTCCTGGGCTGCAGCACCCGCAGCCGCGCGAGGCGACGTCTTCGCCGAAGTCGCAGGCGACGGAGATTTTCCAGTTCTTCCATGTCCATTCGCAGGCTTTGCCGCGCCATTGGACCGTCTCCCTTCCGCTGCAGCGTCAAAGTTGCCCAGTCGCATCTCGATTTCCTCCTCTTCTTCGCTCGACTCTTCGCCTTCGCTTTCGTACTCGGCCTCGCTGTCGTCGCCTCCCCACGCGCCGTCGTGTTCATACTCCTCCTCGTCCGACTCGACCACAAAACCATTCAGCGGGCGCTTGCGGCCCGCAGCGCGCGTCTCCCCGCTTCCAGTCGTCAGCTTCTTCGGCCGCTCTTTCTCTCTCTTCACCGCTCCCTCCCCGCGCTTGGTTCGCAGCTTCCGCTTCCGCTCCACGTGTCCTTCCAGCTTCAGCCGGTCGTCCAGCGTCTCACTACTCAGACTCGACATCCGTCTTGGCGACACACTGGATGGGCTCTTGCCATTGTTGCTGGCCACTCCGTGGCCGTTCTTCTGCAGTCTGGTGACCGTCGCCAGCAGCGCCTTGGTCACGTCCTTGTTCTTGCCGTCGTCGTTTTCAATCCACTTGACAAGCGCACTGTGCTTCCCGCTGCCAGCCACCAGATTCTCCAGCATCGGCAGTCGCTGTAGCTTCTGCAGTGTGTCAGCCGCTGGTGTCAGTGGCACTGCCACTGCCGCGGAGTGGACTGCCACCGGCCGGTTCACCTCTACGGTGGCCATTCGAATGGGGATCGTTGTCGCCGGACGCGACGGTGGCAGCACGACTGTGGCACCAACAGGCAGCGCCTTGGGCTGGTGGATCACCGGCGACAGGTTCACGCCCGACAGGTCGAGTTTCTTGACCTTTGGCTCGGGCTCAGCCTTGGCCTTGACGCCTTTCTCTTTCTTCTTCGCGGCTTCGGGTTTCACAGCAATCGCAATGCGCATGGGGATATCCACATCATCTTCTTCATCGTCTTCTTCTTCCTCCTCGTCTTGCGCTTCCACGCGTTTCACAGTCTTGAGTTTCGCTTTACTTGGCTTCGCTTTGGCCTGCCGCAGTTTCAGCTGCCGTTGGTGCGAAATCTCGTGGATTTGCTTGTAACACGCGTACGGCGACTTGCCATTGAGCTCGAGCTTGAGCGGGAAGTCGTCTGCTTTCACCAGCAGCGCCAGCGCGTGGTCCAGGCCTTCGTTGATCGACGCGTACTCCAAACTCGTGCTTTTCTCGGCCAAAGCCATCGCGGCTTCGTAACTGCGCTCTCCCGGGTCCGTTTCAAGCGATACGGAGCTCGTTCTTTCGCAAATCGCTCCGGGAAGACGATGAGGATGGTGGATGCGGCGTAGATGCAGCTTGTGGGCGCGTAGTGGCGCGTGAATCCAGGTACCTTCGTCGCCGTCAGTTGGATGGATGATCCGGTCGCATTCGAACGTTCGCGCCGGTGACTGCAAACACTCAAATGCAAGCGGAACTGTGAATCTTCCACTAAGTACGATATAGAACATTTGCAGTACAGTGCTCGTGTCGGGTAGGTACGATCATTTCCCTGGGTCGATGTGGACCACGCTATATTTCAGAGATGTAGCCATTTCAGAGATGTGTAGCCATCTGGGAGCAATGGCAGACGGATGGAGTCTCGCTGGCGCCATGGTGGATGTAACGATTGCTGGTTGCCGGTTCAGCAAGCGGCGAGGGCTCTGCAAATGAACTATCCGGCCGTCTGCGCGGGAGAGGAATGGGAAGCGGAATCTGACAACCAGCGTTGGACAGGTCACGGCCCGCTTCCTGGCTGACTCTGTGGAGGCCTGATCAGGACGATTGCGATTTTGTGCTTAACCCTACACGGTCTGCGTTCCAGTCGGTCTGTCTGCGGCCGCGTGCTAGACTATAATAAGTAGGTTTAACTCGTGTGGAGGTGGTCCAGGCGAGCGGAGATTTCTCCGTCTTCGGGCATTTACGGTGGTACTGTAGAAGCCCAACTGCGCTACGGATTTCGTGCGCGTGCGGTGGCTCAACCAGCAGCAGTTGCCGTTGGCGAGCAAGGCAACTGACTTGAGTCCGGAAGCTGACGCTACGGATGATGGCGAGATGGGCTCTTGTTGCCAACTTGAAGGGCTCGAGTCTCCATCTGAGATCCGAGATGGTGGGAGAGGAGTCGAGAGATCGCGTGTTCATACTATAGATATAGCGATGTGTCTTGCGCCACGTGGTCGATGCAGTTGATCCAACTCACTTTCTGCGTTACAAATTGACATAATCCAACCACCTGGTCGTCAAAGTGACCCTGTGCAAAGATCGTCTTGTGGCAGCGCAAGGAGAATTTGTCGGATCAGCTTCAAGAGGGATGTGCTTGCTCGTGCGTTTGTTCCACAGCCTTTCATGGCTGTAAATCAAGTTGGACGCACCTGCTGGCATTGGGACTTTCCGTCCCCTCCCCCCTCGTGCATGCCCTGGGAGAACCTCACTGAAAGCCCTCGGGCAAAGGAGGGCGTGCCTCTAGGAGCGCTCACCTCCAACCAGCCCTCCTGGGCGGAGGTGTACTCGCTCGCCGGTCCGCAAGCCATGGTCTCCATGCCGCCACGATTCTTTTCATTCTTATTCTACAGTTCGACTCCGCCATCGCCACCGGCCCAGCCCAAGCCGCAGCCCAAGACCGTGAAGCGAACAAGCCAGCTCCATGAGCTCCCTACACGAGTCTCTCCTCGTCACGGAGGAGAAGCCCCGTGAAGGTATCAACTATGCTCTCACGTTCAAGATCATGGCGAGGCGTCGGCTGCAGCGCCAATTCGAGGGCGTCTACCCTGGGGTACGTTCAACTTGCATTCATTCTCGTTTGATTGGGCTTGCCACTGAGTGCGAATGATATTCATGTAGCCGTCCAAGTTTCTCGAATCGCTAGCGCAACTGGTGTGGGCGTACGCGATCGTCGTGCTTCTCTTTGCCGGCGCGACTATTCCCACAGATGACAAGGTCTCCGTGCGGTCATCCATCGTGATCCTGAGCACGCTGTTCGCCATTCGACTGATCGCTGCCGTGCTTCGAAGCCGACTGCTTCTGCTGATGGTGTACTGCACTGTGGTGGCCCACGCCACCTTCTTCGCGATCACAGGAGACGCGGGACTGTTCGAATTCTCCGAGCCAGGCAACCGTCGCCACTCAGGCCGATCAACGACGTTGGTCGTTCTCGTGTGTGTGGAGGCTGTGATCGTACTGGGGTACTTCTCGGTTTACACTGTGTACCCAGAGGTCATCTCTCGCGAGTGGGTCGATACGCTCAAGTGGTATGACGTCAAGCCAGGCCGTCGGGAGAATACGATCGTCTATCGAGCGACGTCCATCCACAAGCTTTGGGCTCCGAGCAAGCGCTTCACGATCCAGTGGTCTGGCGAGCTCGACAAAGACTCACGTCCACACGGCTGGGGGACGTGGAAGGACTCTTCTTACCACGGCGAGACTCTATCAGGTGTGTGGGAACACGGTGTTCCCGTCGGCCCCTTCACCAGTCGAGAGCATGGCTCGGGGTACAGCAGCCATCAAGTGCGTGTCGCCTACGGATCGTACCGAAGCGAAGTGAAACCCGACGGTATGTGCTGGCTTCCCACGTTCCCACAGGACAAGAAGATCCGGTGGGGGGTCTCGAGTGTCGAGT
The DNA here is from genome assembly GCA_023337875.1 of Pythium apleroticum. Classification (NCBI taxonomy): domain Eukaryota; phylum Oomycota; class Peronosporomycetes; order Pythiales; family Pythiaceae; genus Pythium; species Pythium apleroticum. The sequence goes on along the minus strand of JAADXN010000479.1, from coordinate 13,053 downwards.
GCTCCGTCGCTGGGGGCTTCTTCACGTTTCTGCCTCAAGTCAAGTACTTTTTCGACCGTGGCAACGCACCGCAAAGCGCTCGCGAGTGTTTGAAGACACTCCGCACGCCACTGGACCACAAGGTTTACCGAGACACAGCCACGCACAAGGAGCACGTAGCCAACGAACTCCACGAACGAGAGGCCGTCGTGTACATCCACGGCATCTTCACGAGCCTGGAAGCCTCCATCCAAAGCTGCGGACGGTTGTTCACCGCAGGAGACGTGCCTCGCGAGATCCACCCGTTCGTCTTCAGCTGGCCAGGAGGCAACATCCCGTTGCCGTTTTACTGGCGCACCAAGCAGATCGCAGACTCGGCCGAAGCCGCCGACGCCCTGACGGCGTTTGTTGGGAGTATCGTCGAGGCTGGCTACACTAACGTCCACTTCATTACGCACAGCATGGGCACGCGAGTATTCCTGAACACGGTCGAGCGCAACTCGTTCAAGACGCTGTTCGCCAACGGCAAGGCGTCTTCCTACCAAGCATCTCCGGCGGCTCAAATTGCGAGCGTGACGTTCTGCAGTCCGGAGTTCCCGCTCGCTCGCTTCACAAAGGCTGGCGGGACCTTCGATGTGCTTCGTGAGTACTGTTCCCTCATCACAGTGTACGGTGACAAGTGGGACATGGCGCTGCGAGGCTCCGAGTTCGCCAACCGGGACGCGAGGCGGTGTGGGCCCCTGGTGCGATCGCTCGGCTGCAATATCGACTCGGTAGTGCGTGACGCCTCGTTCCCACGAGCCAAAGACTGCGTCTACGTCTCGGTTGGAGCCTTCGATCCTTCTCCTGAGCCACGCACAGAGGCGGAGGCAGCCGCTGATAAGGTGCCACACAGCTACGGATCCGTGCCCGACTACGACGACCTGGATGAGGACCGTGAAGACGCGCAGCCGCGGATCTACCTGGATGTCGACGTGGTCAACACGTCGTTCACCGACAGTAACGTGGGCAACCGCCACAGCTACTACCGACTGAATGAGTCGATTATCGAGGATATTCGAGCCATCATCGTCCACAAGAAGCGAGCCAAGTTGCGTGCCGGCGTCATGCGGCAGCAGGGCAACGTCTTCGTGCTGCTCACAGCCCCCAAGGACATCATGCTGAATTTCGTCTAGAATACAATGGCAATACGGATGCGAACATTGCCTCGTAAAGTTGTCCGTTTTTCGAGAAAAACAGACAACTTTCGTGACCACCCGTTTGCCTTCCGCGCTTGGGATGGGACGTGAATAAAACACCGTATTCGTTTTCAGTACACGCGCCCTACTGTCACAAGACTCGTGAGGCAGTTTCGAAATCATTGATTCAACGGCGTCTCGCTTGTCAGTGGCGCGTAGCCATGGTCGTCATGACAGCGACATCCCGTGCCTCCTTGCTCCAGCGCTGGGGTTTCCTCGAGGAGTGGTTGCTGCTCCTGCAAAAGCACCTCTCGTACGTCGAGCACCAGGAACTGGAGAGCGAGACGCTGCACAGCGGCCTCAAGAGCCTCTGCGTGTACCTGCCGTGGCCGCCCAAAAAGTCGGCGGTCTATCACCGCAAACTACGCAAGCTGCGAGAAGCCATGGAGCTCGTGGTGATGATGCTCGAGCTGGATAGAGATGCGTGGCATCTCATCCACGACGCGGACCTGATGTGTCTCGAGGAGTTCGACGCAAGCGACTATGACCCGTGTGACTTACGACCCCGCTTCCTCATCAAGGCGTACTCGAGCAGCGATCCTGGTGGAGACACGATCGACTCTATCGCAGCGTGCGCCGCGCTGCTGGTAGATCTGGAGCCCGATAATCCGGAGTTCGAGCGAGCGCGGGACAAGATCATGCACGTGTTGGATGCACGTGGCCGCCTGGACGGCTTCCGAGTGCCTGTTTCAATCGTGATTGGACCGGACCCCATGGCCGACGAGCAGGTTGCTGTCTACATGAACCAAGCGGAGACGATGGTGAGGGCGATGCACGATCTGGGCGAAAGCGCAGGGAATGGGTATCCGTTCCGACTCACACAGGTGATATTTCGCCCGTGGGAGATCCAGATCCGCGACGCCGGTGGCGATAGTGTGCAGTCGTTCGTCGAGTGTGTATTGTCGCTTGGTATCCAACTGGTCGAGCTTGCCGTGACTCTGAAGGACCCCCACCCGCAGTCGCTTGGCCGGTTGCTGCGGTCGACGGCATACCGCTCGGAGAGGAATCGTCGTGGTGGCACAGCTGAGGCGCTTATGGTCACGAAGAACTCGTTGGTGGCATTCGCCAGCGTGTGCTCGGCGCTCTCAACGTCAACCACATTCGAGCTGCTTCAACTCTACGACTCGTTTGGCGATCCAGAGCCACAAGACGCTTCTGCTGCCCACCACAGAGCCGAGAGATGGCAATGGCTCGGGTTTGCGCTCTTCAGTCGCGCCTCGCAGTCGAGTATTCGAGAGCTGTACGTGGACGAAGAATGCCTGCTTCTCCAGGATGTGCAGGCCTTGAAGCGCACGGCGGAATCGTTCGAGCCATTACGAACTATCGGTTCGTCCGCGCCTGACGATATCGACGCAGCCGGTTCGAATCCATCCACTGCTAGCGCCAGGGTAGTGCAGCTAGTACCAGACGCAGTCTTGCGGTTGTGGTCGCTGGACGCTGATCAAGTCGAGCTGCGCACTCTCGCGGTACCAAGTGTCGAATGGTTTCCAATCATCACGGAGGACACTGGCTCCGAGTGGATGGAGATCCTCGTGCCAGGCTACGGACGCGCATTTGTCGAGTGTGAGTCCGTGCTTGACGTCGCGACGGTCGAGCGCCCGCTCGATGCCCCTCGGCAACGCCTGACGTGTCTGCACCTGGCGTTCAACCACTGCGAGCCGGGCGTCTTGGCGATAATGATGCAAACTGTGGGCCAGTCGCTCGTCTCGTTGGACATCGACACAAAAGATATCCAGCTCGTTCGCGCTGCCGACGTCTCAGCTATACTCCAGTCGTGTCCGCAGCTGAAGATGGTCAGCCTGAACCGCGCGAAGATCGGGACTCTCCAGCTATTCACGCAAGCGTACGAAGAGAAGCGATGCAAGATCTCGACGCTTTCGCTGTGCAACGTCCAAGTCAGCAACTCGAGCCTCTCTACGTTCGCAGCGGTCTTAGCCGATCCCACACATCCGATGACGAAGACGCTGACACAGTTTCGCTACATCTACGGAGAGGTCGAAGGCCCGAGCGAGACACCACGGCCGGATGCCAACGGCGCGAGGGCGTTCCTGAGCATGCTGCAGTTGAACCGCACGCTGTCGTTCTTCGAAGTGGGTCTCGAACCGGCGCTCTACAAGAAGTTCGCGCCAAAGTTCCGCGACCTCGACGCCAAATTGTTCGTCTCCCATGCCTCGGATCTCCCCATGAAATCCAAACTCGCGTTCCTCGCGTGTGTTCAAGTTGTGGACAACGGCGACAAGAAGCGACGGCGCCACGCGGTCGGTGGAGTCGAGCGACCTCGTCTGACGAGGAAGCTGGTGGCTGATATATTTGGCTTCGCGCGGCCGCGTGTCCTTCGTGTTGTCTCCGCCACAACCTGAAGTTTCAGAATCGGCCAAGGATTCCTTCCATGTTTTTAGTGGGTTTGAAAATGAAGTGTCGTGTCCAAACTTTGAGCTCTGAGAAGAGATGCGAAGAGGAGAACGTGGCGGTGCGGGCTGCGAGGTGCGGTACTCGAGGCGATTGCTAACAACTCAACTCAGTTGCATGCATCTGAGTCTGTTTCAAGGTGGCTGCTCCAGACAGCTGCAGTTGCGGCATGAAGACGATCAGCGTTGTCTACTGTACTGAGGACGCAACGTCGTGGACAAGACGGCGAGGAACCCGCTGGAGGTGACTGTCTCATTGTCCACAGTCTCCTTCCAATACTAAAGTCCAATGGAGTGTACTGGACAGTGTACGAGCGCAGGCTGAGGGACATGAGGGACAGGCTCGCTCTCACGCTCTCTCAAGAGGCCACAGAGAATCACTGCACCACATGCTCAGATCGACGGGATCAGCTGGCAGCGTCTCACATACTCTCACAATGCATATATCCACCAGTCGATATCACCATTTATTGACTTTGACATTCAGAAAGGCAATGTGTACTTTTGTAAATGAGTAGTTTGAGTCTCGTCGAGTCCAACGTGGCCAGCTGATCGTGACTCGCGGTGCCGGTGATCTGGGAAGAGTACAGTGACCGCAACGCCGTGTCCAGCGGGAATCTCTGGAGCTGGTGTGAATCTCTGGAATCTCTGGACAGCGCCACGAGATTCCATCGAAGGAAGCGCCCATTTCCCAATTCGGACGCCGCCATCAATTACCACCAACAGCAGCCATGACGTCCACCGCACGCGCCTTCACCGTGATCCAGGTCGCCGCCGCCATCCGCGTGGAGCCTGTGGCGGCTTCAGCGCCCGCCAAGCCGTCCCACGCGCCCCTCTCACCTGCGGCGGCATCGAAGCCAGTGCTGCTCATGCTGGGCTACCTGGCGTACGCGGCCTACTCGCTGCTGACGCAAAACTTCGCGCCGTCTCGATCCGAGCCACTGCTGTGCCTGCTGTGTCTGCCCTACGCGGTGGTGATGACCCACAAGCTGCTCAAGACCGTCCGCGCGATGGAGCCAGAGGAAGCGCCAGTCGAAGCGAGTCTTGCCGAGCTAGATGTTGAGGCCGGTCAGGAGCGCGAGTGTGAATTCGGGAGCGACGCGAGCCACGATGCGATCGCGGTCCTTGGCGACTTGTGCGTCTACGTCGTTGTCATCTTACTGTTGTGCTACGTTCTGGTGCCGTGGCAGGTGCGGGCCGGCCAAGTCGTGCTGTGAAATATGCTCAATGGATGTTTGTACTATTACTATGTATCAATACACGGCTGCAGTGTTCTCTGGCCGCTCTCACTCGAGACGCAGCTTCCCACTCGTCAACGCTATGGATCGTACGCGGGGATCTCGTCGTGGTCGAACTGCTGCTGGCGGTCGGCTGCGAGCGCGGAGCTAAGCCACCAATGTGGGCAGCAGAACCCGCAGCAGCCGAGAGCCGACGAATTCCACGACGTTTCGATCTTGCGGAACTTGACCATGATCACCACCGTGAGCACGACGTGGCAGACCAAATGCGCGAGAATGAGCACGACCGAGACGTCGTTGACGTCGTGTTTCTCGTCGGGCCTGTCGTCGACTCCCTGCACGGCATTCAAATACAACCACAGGCCGAGATCGACTGCGATCGTCGCTACGGGGCTCACCACGTACAGAGCCCACGCAAACAAAAACACCAGCAGTGTGTCTGTGGAGAAGCCTTCTTCGAGCTGCAAGCCGATCGTGAAGCACACGATGCCGCCGAGAATGCGGCTAGGCCCTGTTACTTCCACAGCCTCACTTCTCGCATGCTTGCTGTGTCTGCCCAACGCAGCGTTGATGACCCGAAAACTACCCACGACTACCCGCCTATGAAACCAGTAACTGCATCAGCAGCCAACCCGCTTGCTATTGGTGTTGTGTGCGCATACGTCGCTGTCATGGTGTTGTTCTACGCCTTCTGCACAGGCGGGCCAAGTCGTCTAGAATATGAGCTCAATTGTTGTTTTCTCGATAGCTCCGGCCTATCAACGCTATGGATCGTACGCTGGGATTTCATCGCGATTGAGCTGCTCCTTGCGATCCGCTGCGAGCGCGGAGCCAAGCCACCAGTGCGGACAGCAGCATCCGCAGCAGCAGACACGCAGACACGAAGGGTTCCACGACGCAGCTTCGCCTTGGCAGGACTGGACCATCATCATCACTGTGAGGATGAGATGGCAGAGTAGATGCACAATGATGAGCACGACCGAGGTGTAATTGGCGTTGTATTCCCTCTCGCCCCTGTCGTCGAGTCCGCTGGCGAGCCCCCAGCGAAACCAAATGCCGAGATCGATCGCGATGGTTGCAAACGGACTCGCGACGTAGAGCGCCCACGCCACGAAGAACACCGACACTGAATCCGAGATGGGGACTCCAGTGTTGGTGATGAGTACGGAGTCGTGGACTGTGGAGCTGAGTGTGAAGCACACGATGCCGCCGATGTAGAGGCTCGTGACCATGGCGAAGACAAGGACGCGAAGCACGCCCGTGCGTCGTGGAGAGGCGGTCTTGGCCATTACGACGCTGGGGAACAAGGCCAAAGCGAGGCACAACGAGCAGGCATAGCTTGATTGGGGATGGGGGTCTGGTCTGTGGTGGCGTGGGGCATCTTGTTCAATGCGGTCGTAGGCCTGAGGGGGCACTGGCGAGTGAGACGACGCCGCCTCTTCGTGGTGTGCAGACATTTGGACAAATGATTGATTAGGAGCTGAGGGGCTTGCGAGGGCAGTTTGGAAATGGCACTGTTGTCTGTGGCGGAAAGTTGGGCAGCGAGTTACAGACGTCGCGCAACGCCACAGCAATAGGGTGGCAACGATGACTGATGAACCCATTGTTGGGGATCTGGTACCACTACGTTAATTAGGATAATTGTGTTCAAAATATCTGAGACCACAGGCGAAATATTTGGAATCGCCCGTCTGGATCACAATCTGTGGACTTGAACGACCAGCTCACCATCAGAGTTTGATAGTGGTGGTGCGGAGGGCTGGAGTTGTTGCTGGGTCTGGTGTCGGTCCCCTGTTTGCTGCTGTAGACACAGATTCTGTTGTGCCCCTTGGTCTTGCCATTGAACCCACTGGGGAGGCGGTGGTGGAGCTGGCCACTGGGCTGGTTGCATTAGCTGCTGTGGCTGTGGCAGGTTGGGTGCAGTCTGAGCCCACTGGACCTGGAGCGGCACCGGGGTGTCTGCGTACATCGGAGGCGCGGTTGGCCGACACGACGTGCAAGCCATTTTGATTCTTACAACGAGGATGTAAAGAAGCCCGAAGGCTCCGACACAGAGCCCGGCAATCAGTTCCCACGAAACACCAGAGCCGTCGTCCACGAGGTCGGGGTCGTCCTGCTCCCCTCTCCGCAGCATAATGATCTTATAGCCTTCGTACGGGTTGTACTGTTTGAACCACGTCTTTGAGTCGTCGAAGCTCATCCCGAAGGTCACGTTGGCTGCCTTCGTGTCCAGTGAAGACACGACACCGACCGCTGTTGGCTGCGAGGCGCCTAGTGCGAAGCTGTCGACGTCCGATAGATGCCACTTGCCGTTGAGGCCACGCGCACGCTTGGTGACGAATGCATCAATCACTCGGAGAAGCGAGTCGCGGACTGTGCCCTCCATCTCCGTACTCGGAAGTCTATCAGACTGAACCATGATCACCGTCTGATCACTTGACTTGGAGGCAGTGATGGTATCGTAGACTTGCGAGGCTCCACTACCAGCGCCGATTGGACTGAGACGGCTCGCCAGAAGAAGCACGTCGGACTTGGTGGTTGCGGGCTTCGAAACGGAATATACCAGAGGCGTCGATTGGTTGGCCTGCGCTCCATCCTTGTACAGCTCCGTGCAGGCGGCATCGGAGCTGCCCGTGAACGCACAGTACGCTGGCTCTCGAGCAACCAGCAGCCCGTCACTGATTGGCGAAGCTTCAAAAGTCGCCACAAACTTGTCACGAGACTGGAGCGTGGGCCACGACTCCGACAACGATACGATCTGGTCCACGAAAGCGGCCGCCGGACTCATTCCGAGTGGCGCCACGAGCGTTCGGGACGACGTCTTGCCAAAGAACCGCTCGAAGAACTTGATGTCGTACTTGGCGCAGCGCTCGAGCCGATACAAGATAGGCGGGATGGCTTGTGCGCCGCTTGCAGAGCTCTTGCGCATGGCCATGAAGAACCTACGCAGGCCGTGGGATGGCTTCAGGTCTCGTGTCGGATCATACGTCGCGTTTCGAAGCAGCTCGTAGCACTTGGAGGGATAACTGGACGAACTGTCGAGCGTCGCGTACGTCTTCTTGATCATATCGGGCAACGACGTGGAGATGGCGTTGAACTTATCTCGACAGTACGGATCATCAGCGCAAGCCGCCACCAACCGAGTCATGGCAGAGCCCACAGGCTCCTCGGCGAGTGGCGACAGGAACGGCGAGTCGTAGATCACACCGGCGATCGTGAGGTCGGTCTGAGCGAGCAGGCGTGACACGATGAGGCTGCCACGGCCGGACGCGTACAGGAACAACGGATTAGCCGACTTGGTGACGGTTGAGATCGCCAACGCGATGTCCTGAGCAGCGCTGTCAACCGAGTACGCTCGAATGCCGTTTGTTCCGAAATTGGACTGGAGCCACGTCTTGCATTTGGTGACTGCGGCCATGACGGTGGTGTCGACGCTGAGAATGGACGTATAGTTGGCTGCCAGGTCTCCGCAGGGAGTGAGACTGGAGGGCGAGAGCACCGAAGCCTTGTCGCGGAAGAGTCGGCTCTCCACTGCGTACACTGTTGCGTTTGATCGCTGGGAGAACCGTGCGATCACTTGCTCGGCTGTTTAAATCACATGAATATCATCAGAGGACGCAAACCAACTCATGGGGCTGGGTACGTACGTGTTTGCTTCAATAGCAGCGAGTCGTGGATGACCCACACGGTCGGAGCCGTAGACGTTTGGTTGGATTTCTGTCGAGCCCGCGTGATGGTGAGCGTGAGCGGGAGCGAGTTTCCTAATCCGCAGCCGCCGTCTAGAGACGCATAGCACGCTGTGGTGTTGAGCGTCGCGCACTCGAGCGACGCCGTCTTGCCGATCTCATACGGACCTCCAAAGTCCGCGAGGCCGCAGTAGGACCACTGGAGCGACGAGGGGGAGTTGGTCTGGCGAGTAGGGGATGGCTCGGCGATCGGATCGGCCGCAAGGGATCCGCTGGCACTGCCGCCACGCGCGACTGGCGAGAGTGAGAGCGAGACGGCTGCCACGAGCGCAGCGGTGACGCGGACAAAGGCCCGCATTGTGACTGTGTGTGTGGTTACTGCGTCAGGGGACGCAAGTGTGGAAATGAGCTGCTCAGTCGGCACGGTAAGCCAGACAAAGAGGTCAATGACGGATCGTGGCGGTCTCAGAAGTGTCAGACTGACAGTGACACCTGGACATGGCAATTCCAATCTGAGACATGCGCAGTGGCCAGGTCAGCAGCGCATCCCCCTATGATGTATTGAGTTGTGATACGGTTAGGTCTATATTTGAGGATAGGGTTTAGTTGTGTCTATTTATGAAATGTATCCACACAAGCAGTTGAGACCAATGGTAAGACATCCAGTGCTTGCAGCAGGTCAGTGTACTTGAAGTCATGTACACTATTTTTTAAAATAGTGTACATGACTTCAAGTACACTGACCTGCTGCAAGCACTGGATGTCTTAATACTGTACTAGTACACTATTAAAATAGTGTACTAGTATTAAAATACTTGCAGGAGTCGTCGCTACTGTAGAACAACAACTTGACTGACTCAGTCCCTGAGCAATTCCACCAACCGAACTGGCTTGCTGATCGATACCTTGGTCTCAATGGTGGCTCCCAGCGTGGCGGCGGTCTTGGGCTGTTGGTCGCGTAATGGGGGGAGCTTGCTTTTGCTGGTGATGACCGAGAACACGTAGGAACATGGCAGAGGACAAATCAGAGGTGGTGAACATTTACATCACATTTATCAACGCTAAATGAGATTATACGGAGGAGGGCTATGCAGCGGTGAGACTGCGATGCCCGTGACCGTAAATCCTTCACTACTCGACTCACTCGGCGCCCCCATCTTCTGTCCGCAGTTGCCCTCAAAACGACCTTGGTCTCTTGATGCTTCCGTTGGCGGATGCTAGTCCACATGGACGCCGCTGTGAGCATCGCAACAACTCCGGCGACGATGAGCCCAGCTTCCATCGGAGGCCCGAACGAAGTGTCCGTGCTGTGGGCCACCGTGCAGCGAACTCCTCCCCATGACAATCCAAAGGCACACGCGCATCGCTTATTCACACACTTGCCTGTGATCACGCTCACGCGGAATGAGGGCGAGAGATGCAAAGAGCAGGAAAGCAGAGGTGGGAGGAAGTTGATGTCGAGCGCGGCACAGCGAGGAGAACGCGTAGGATGGTTTGAGGTGAACTAGCTTATTGAGGGTTCGATTCGAGAAGACACAGCGTTGACGAACGTGGCCTCTTCACGTCACGTTCGAATCATGAGCAGGCAACTATTCCTGACGGTGCACATGCGATTAAGCCACCTTCACGCGGCAAGATCGCTTGTGTCTCAGTTGCCCCCCCCCACACACACACACACAGAATCGCCGTCGTCAAATCTCTTTTTTATCATGACATAGCATTTCACACGGCATCACACCATGACACAGCGCGACTCGACCCTCATTCGCGTCGTGAGTGGGTGGTGCATTGACGTTCCGCTGGCGCTCTCGAAATTTGAAATCCGTCAGATTATTGTTGAACATCAAGTTGCTCTAAACGAAGATTACTCGGAAGTTGAGCAAGTCGCGCCGTGTGCGAGCAAGAGTTCGACTGCTCGTGGTCTGTTGATTCTCATAGCGATGTCGAGGGCTGTCATCCCGCTGGCATCCCTTGCGTTGGCATCCGCTCCGAACCGCAGCAGCTCCATGGCTCCTATGAAGCGATGGTTTTCGTCAGATGCGTCACCTTCCGTGTCTTGAGCCAGGAGCATGCGCACCGTTCCATCGTCTTCATCCCTCGCGTCAATATCCATAAACCACTCAGTGGCATAGAGCTTCACAAGATCCACAAACACTTCGGATGGCGATAGCAACATCAGCACGTCGATAGCGTTGCCGTAGTCCACGCCCAGTTCCAGGAGACGTCGAGCGACGGCGACCGAGTCGTAGTATTGGTCCACTTTCGCGCCGACGACAAAAGCGCCTTCAGCCGCGACACTGTCGAGGAGATGGCTCGTTCTCGCAATGCATCCATATGACAACACTTTGCTTGCGTGGATCTCCGCCCCCATGCGCGAGTAGAACCTGCATCGTCATCTTCTCATCTTCTTCAACTGTCGAAAATCGTCGAGCGATGTAAGCTTGGTTCCGAGCCTGTTGCCGCAGCGGCTGCCGATCCGTTTCACGAGCACACTGATCCTGGAACGCAGTTCTCCACTCGGAACGAGGCCATGCTCCTCAGCCGCTGCCAGCAACAGCTCCAACATCTCGACGTTGATTTCATCTATCGCCGTTTGCGCCATCTCCGTCCACAACAACGCCAAGATCTGAGGCATCTTGGTGATCTGTGCTCGCGAATAGAACCACCGCAGCACCTCTCCTTGGCCGCTGCTGACTGCGATGTTGAACACGTTCGTGAATGTGCCCGTCGGTGAGAGCATGGGTGAGACGGCAAACCACGGGAACCCACGGAGCTGCCAGATTGGTGGCTGGTGGCGAGCGATGAAGAGCTCCGTTTCGACCACGTTATCGCGCACTTCATCCAGCGCGACCAGCGCCTCGAGGGCTGCGACGTCGCCCTTTTTCACCGCCGCGACGAGCGCGAGTTGAGATCTCTCATGGCGTCCTGAGACCGTCGCGTCGGATCAGACGACAGGCTGCATCTGATATCTGAGACCGAGTGCGGTTTCACATCTTCTGAACCCAGTCTCCTCCCAAAATGGCAGCTCCTGGATTTGGGTGTTGAGAAGTCCCAACAGGATTCGCGAGTCTGTCAGCCAAAATGGCGGCTCCGATGCCCGCCGCCCTGCGCGATGCGCTGTTCGAGGCTGTTCAGGACGGCGACATCGCGGCCCTGGAAGCCTGCTTTCAAGACCCGCTCGTTCGCGCTGAGATCGACGACACGGAGCGCTACATTGCCTCGAACGCGGTCACGACGGCCGTGTTTTCGCGCCGAACGGACGCCGGTCTGGCGTGTCCGTGGTACTTCATGTTGGGGGCTCCGCAGTCCAAGTTCAACTGCAAGCACCTCTATGCGCTGGCTGTTACGACCAATCGACTGGACGTCGTCCAGTGGTTCTTCTCGTCTCCATGGATCGAGTTGATGCCTGCGACACTAGCACTCATGGCACAGGCGGCGCATCAGGAAGCCAACGCTGAAATACTCGAGTTTCTGCTGGGCGTGGGAGGATCGGACTTGTTTCCAAGTGGTCACAGGGCCGAAGTGCTGACCAAGGCAATGTTCATTTCGGGCGCTCCAAACAGAGCGATGGTGGAGCTCGTGGCGGCCCACGGCGGCGAAGTCTACTCGGAAGGCCTGGTGCGCTACATGTCCTGGGCTGCGGACCCACCCACACTCAATGTCGCCATCCAAAACGGAGCTTTTGTTGTCGGGGCGGACGTGCTGTGCGACTGCGCGATGGTGGGGAATGCGGATCTCGCACGGCAGCTACAACGCCTTGGTGCGGACGGCGGAACGGCGTGTAACGGCCTCCTTCAAGCGGCCACAAGCGGCCACATGGACGTCGTCGAGTTTTTCGCCAACGAAGCATTTGTGGACGTGGACAAGCGGGACCGAATGGGCAGGACGGCGTTGATGATACTGACCAAGCACGCCCCGACGGACCTGCGGCAGGGAGAACACGGCCTGTTGTCGGCTGCTGTCGCACTCCTGAGGGCGGGAGCAGATCCAACGCTAGTCGACATCGAGAAGCAAACCGCGTTGGACCACGCAAAGAGAAGCGAGAACGCAGTGCTAGTGGACCTGTTCCAGAAGCCATCGCCTGTTTAGTACTGTCACCGGGTCATAAACTGACAAAAGCGTGACTGACAGGCGCAGGCTTCAAAGTGTTCTTCACGATATTCGCTGCTTCTTGGGCGTGGCTTGGATTACCTCTTGTCGCGCACTAATATACGCTCTTCCAGTGGCTGACTTGGTCAGTTTGTCATACATCGAGCCGCTTGGTTCGTTTCTTGTGTGGAGATCGGCGCCATATTCAAGCAGCAGATCCAAGATCGCCGCGATGGCTTCGTACCCGACATCGCCCACATAAATCTGGTCGTGAGGGTAGAGTCTAATACAGGTCACCGCCAGGTCGGGTCTTGTGTGGAGGTCATGAGACCTACCCACGACCTAGGCAGAAAAAAGTCCAAGACCTATCCACATAATTTTCCCACACGGGTCTCACTCCGATGGACTTCGACGT